>JAQZBX010028752.1:0-11400 GCA_029593785.1 Cabassous unicinctus
GAATAAAGCCAGGAAATTTTACTGAAAAGTATTTGTTTTTGCATGGTACGTACAGGTATGCTACATGATAATATAGCACAAATAACCACTCTGAACTGTTGTTTGTTGATATGACTATAGGAATGCCTGCTTTTAGAATCAGTAGTATTTTTTTTTTTTTTTTTTTTAAGATTTATTTATTTATTTATGTATTTATTCCCCCCTTGCTGCTTGTGCTTGCTGTGTCCATTCGCTGTGTGTCCTCTCCGTGTCTGCTTATCTTCCCCTTGCTGTGAGGTCCCGCTGCATCAGCCCCTCGCGCCGCACGGGCCGGCCTGCCCTCACAAGGAGGCCCTGGGAAGTGAACCCGGGGCCTCACACATGGTAAACGGGGGCTCTACCGGTTGAGCCACACCCGCTTCCTGTTGTGAGGTCTTGCTGCATCAGCCCACTAGGCTGTGCGGGCTGGTCTGCCCTCACAAGGAGGCCCCGGGAAGCGAACCCGGGGCCTCCCGTATGGTAAACGGGTGCTCTATCGACTGAGCCACTCCTGCTTCCCAGTATTTGTTTTATTAAGCAAGATAAATAACTGCCAATTGAGAGACTCCTTGCCTCTTATTGTGGCTTTAATAGTAATGGTTTTTAGGATGAATTGAGATTTGAATTCTGCCCTTGAAATTAGTTTTTCAGAGCAAACATTTTTTTACTTATTTTACAAAACTCATTAAGTCAATATTTAATAGGTGCCTTTTAGTAAATTTGAATATTTGGTTTTTATTTCTTCTCCTTCTTGCCTTTAAGCAAATAATATAAAATATTTTCTTTATAGACAATTTCAAGAGCAGTTTCCAGAAATGTTGATGTTCCCGCAGTTCCTTCTTTTGGATGGTCATATGGTTACCATATTAATGAGGATGGCACTATTATAAAACATTTTCCTCCTGCTAGTGACAGCACACTTGGTCCAGCATATTACAAACCTCAATATGTAAGTATAATGCATTTCATACCGGCAGTTGGAAGGCTGTTTATTATTATGCATGTTTTACTTAATATAACACTAACTGCTATAACAGATAGACCCCGCCTTTCCACAGCTTAATACACTAAACGTTTTCTTCCTCATTCACACCTCCAATCCCGGTTGGTAAGTGGTTTTCCACCATGTAGAGAGTCAGGGGTCCAGGCTTACTCCATTCATGTTTGTATCATCTCCGAGGGCCTTGGTGTCATCTGCATCTTGCTGGCAGAAGAGGGAAGAGTATGGAGAATAGTGAGTGGAGGATTTTTTGGACCAGGCCTGGGAACTAAAACTTAGTCACATGGCCACAGGAAGCTAAGAAATATAGTCTGTGTAATTAGGAAAGAGGAGAAAACAGGTTTGAATTACTAGAAATCTCTTCCACATGTATAATCATATGTGATGCATAAATATTCTTTTCCTGAATTTGAAAGCAGAGTAATTTACATTTTTTTTCTGGATGTACTGGGGATCAAACCTGGGACTGTGTACCTGGAGAACAGGTGCTCAATCCCTTGAGCTTACATCCGCTCCCCAGAGTAATTTACTTTTAAAAGAATTTCAATAGTATAGTATAAGGATCATTTATTCCACAAATGATTGTAAAAAAAAGGAGTTTCTCCCTGATTAGAATATCTTCTAGCATAAGATAGCAGATCCATCTCATCCAGGTTTTAAATTTCAAACCTGCTCAGAGTTGAGCCAAGATTTCATTGAGTCAGTTCAAATGTATGAGTTATGCATGAATACAAGTATATATATAATGCGTGTATGAGTTATCCATGAATACATATATATATATAATGCACGTGATTTTTTTATTAGAGAAGTTGTGAATTTACAAAACAATCATGCATAACGTATGGGATTCCCATACATCACCCCACCATCAACACCGTGCATTGTTGTGGAACATTTGTTACAAATGATGAACATCATCAGTATTACTGCTAAGTATAGTTCATAGCTTACATTTGGTATATTTTTTCCCATAAACCACCCTATTGTTAACACTATGTATTAGTATTATATATTTGTTATAGTTCATGAGAGAGTGTTCTCATATTGGTATGGTTAACTATAGTCTATGATCCACCATAGGGTTCACTCTGTTATACGGCCTCATGCCTTGTACAATTCATCCAAAGTGTACTCCTAGTGGCTCTCAGTTTCATCACAGCATTGTGCTGTTATCACTTCAGTCAATTTGAGAAACATTTTCATTACTCCAAAAGGAAAAATCTCATACCCCCTTATACCCTCCTATTGTTGACCCTTAGCATTGATATAGTACCTTCTTTGCCATTGATGCAAAAATATTACATTATTACTATTAACTATAGTCCATAAGTTACATTAGTTGTATTTTCGCCGTATTACTGTATTCTTAACACTTTGTAATTGTGATGTACATTTGTTCTAGTTCGTAGAACATTCTTGTATTTGTACTATTAACAACAATCCTTATCCATCACCGAGTTCACTATTGCATACAGTCCCTAGATTATCCTCTAGCTTTCTTTCAATTGACATTTACATCCCTTGACTACCTCTTTCACCACGGTCACATTTATAAATCAGCAGTGTTAGTTATGCTCACTATAATGTGTGTGTGATGTGTATAATTTACTACATTGCCAGACAGAAGTAAATAGGGTTTTGAATCTGTTGTAATTTTACACTTTCATGAGATCAGGAAGAGGTAATCCTAGGAAGGAAAATGGCAAACATTATAGACTTAAGGAAAGGGCAAAGAGATACCTTGGGTAAAGAATAGGTATTCTCAGGAATTAGTTTGACCCGCACTCCTAATACTCTAGTTATTTGTTCACACATGTCTCCATCTTTGGTCTTAGGCTCAAGTACCTTCAGAAAGCATTTGTTTCATGGCAATAGATATATTAGGGAGATTTTGGGTATTAGATCTTTTGAATTGTTAACTTTTTTCTTCAAATATTTTAATTGTAATTTGTATAATATTTCAAGCATAATAGTACAAAAATAAATTACAGATCCCCATGCTCCTATCATCTAGATATAACACATTAAAATTTTGTCACACTTGCATGTGGACTTCTTCCCTGGGTCTAGACAAAGAATTTCTTTCGTATTTTGCATTCATTTGTGTCTAGGAATAGCTTTTCAAATTATGCTTGATTTTTCATCTGAGATATTCACCTCACCATAGCTGAATGAGGTGATACCATTTGTTATGCAAGGAGTAATCTCATCCTTTAGATGAGAGTCTGCCTCCTAAAATGTTGAGGATTGGCTCACAGTATAATAATTCACCAAATAACCATAATTCTTAGCTAAAATCAGTACTCAAAAAATAATAGGACAATTTTCTCACAGGTTTTCATATAAAGAGTTTGTGTATAAATCTGTTTAAAAAACTGAAGCAAACATTTCATGAAATAATGCTTATTTTTACTATGTGAGATCACTCTATTTTTTTCTCTTTAAAAAAAAAGAAGCTGGTGTCCATCCACTAAATTGATTTTAATTCACTAAAGGATATTGACCAGCAGTTTAAATTTTTGTTCTAGAGTATGTATACATATACATATACATACTCTCTCTATATATCAAAGAAGAATTAATGTGGTCATAGAATAGGCATATCTTCAACTCTACTAGATATGAAAAATATATCTCCAAAGTAGCTATACAAATTTACACTCCTAATAGCAATGTAAAAGAACTCTTTTCCCTCCACATTCTTTCAATAATTGATGATATTACCAGATTTAACACTTTTGCCAAACTAATGGGTTTAAGATGGTTTCTCGTTTTCCTTTCTATGTATATACTACATTTTGTTTGTTCATTCTTCTGCTGATGGATGCTGAATTGCTTACATCTTTTGACAATTATGAATAATGCTGCTATGTATACCAGTGTGCAAATAGCTGAGACCCTATTCTCAACTCTTTTGAGTATATGGCTAGAAGGGGGATTGCCTGGTCATGTGGTAATGCTATACTTAATTTTTTGTGGAACCACCAAACTGTTTTCCACAGCAGCTACACCATTTTACATTCCCACTAACAATGAACAAATGCTCCCATTTCTCAACATATTCTCCAACATTTATTTTTCCATTTTTTTAAATAGTAGCCAATACTAGTGGGTATGAAATCATATCTCATTGTGGTTTTTGAAAAATTTAATTTAAAATTTTTGCCTTTGTTTTTAATATAATAAACTTTATTTTTAAAGAGGTTTTAGATTAAAGAAAAGTTACATCAGAAGAATAAAGGATTCCCATATACCCCACCCCCTCTTCCTCCCATAAATTTCCCTATTAATAATATCTTACAATTGTGTTGTATATTTGTTACAATTGATAAATAAATATTGAAGCATTTCTCCTAACCAAGGTCTATAGTTTACATTGTGGTTTACATTTAATTCCAATGCCCTAAAAATGCCCTATGTTCCACCTATTATTCCTTCCCTCTCCCCTCAGAACATCTGTTAACTACTCTCTTTATATCAATGGTACATATTCTTCCATTACTACAGTATTAATCAGTTTACTTTGTCCATGGTTGCATTCCTCACTTATGTTTGTTCATTCCTCAACCTTGAGGATTTTGGGATGGAGATGCCCATTCTGCCTCAGATTGAGAAGGGACTTAGAGTTATGGGGCAGATGGAAGGAACTGTTTTGCTTGCAATTGTAGATACTCTTTGTTTTTTGGGATGGGGGTTGTCCATCATCATTATTTTGTTAGTTGTCCTGAGTGAGTCCGATGAACTGGAGAGTAGGTGTTGGCCGAAACTCTGCAGAGATTCAGGGCTCAACAGATATACGAATAGGTCTTTGAGTTTTGTTCCTCTTTTTTTATATAGACATTTATGGCTGTTGTCACTTCTGCAAAAATTTCCCTGTAGCATTGCCTTTGCTGCATCCCATAAGTTTTGATATGCTGTGTTTTCTTTTTCTTTTGCCTCGAGATATTTACTGATTTCTCAATGACCGATTCAATTTCATTATTTATAATTGGTCTGTTGAGGTCTTATAATTCTTCTTTCATCCATGTAGGTTATTCTTGTATTTCTAGAAATTTGTCCATTTCCTCTAAGTTGTTAAACTTGCTGGCATACAGTTTTTTATACTATCCTCTTATAACTCTGTTTATTTCTGTGGGGTCAGTAGTGATCTCCCTTCTCAGGTTTCTGATTTTATTTATTTGCATCTTCTATCTTTTATTTTTCTTTGTTTGTCTAGCTAAGTGTTTGTCACTTACATTAATCTTCTCAAAAACCCTTGTTTTTTCAGCACTCTATGTCATCTGTCATCTTGTACCTTCTAGCCTCCATGGTTTGTGATGAGAAATAAATTATTAATCAAATGAAGGATCCCTTGCATGTGATATCACTTTTCTCTTGCTCATTTCAAGATTCTTTTGTTTTGGCTTTCAACATTAGTATTGACATATGTCCAGGTGTGTATCTCTTGGTATATTGAGCTTCTTGTATTTGTAGATTAATATTTTTCATGAAATTTCGGATGTTTTAAGGTATTATTTTTTCAAATATTCCATCTTTTTTCCTCTGTCCTCTCCTTCAGGGATTCTCATTATAAATATGCTGGTGTGCTGGATGGTGTTCCACAGGACTCTGAAGCTCTGTTTATTTTTCTTCATCTGTTTTTCTTTCTTTTCCTTGGACTGGTAAATATCACTTGACTTGCCTTTAATTTCACTGATTCTTTCTTTTTCCAGTTTGAATTTCTGTTGAGCACTTTCAGTGTCTTTTTCATTTTATTATTGTACTTTTCAATGTCAGTATTTCTGTTTGTTTCTTTTTAAAAATAATTTCTATCTCTTTATTTTCTCTATTTGGTGAGACATAATTCTTATATTTTCCTTTAGCTCTTTAGATATGCTTTTGTTCAGTTCTTTGAACATATTTAAAATAGCTGATTTAAAGTTTTTGTCTAGTATGACAGTTTCTATTGTCAACTTCTTTTCCTTTGTATGGGTCCTATTTAATTGTTCTTTGCACGTCTCAAATTTTTTTTGTTGTTGAAAACTAGACATTTTATAAAATATAACATGACAAGTCTGGAAATCACCCTCTTGCCTTCCCCTAGGTCTTGCTTTTGTTTCTTTTTTATGTCTTTAGTAATTTTCCTGGACTAGATCTCTGAACTCTGTATTCTTTTTCTTGTCTGTCCAATGAAATCTCAGCCTTGTTAGATGAGAGGGCAACTAATGATTGCACAGAGATTTCCTTAAATTCCTTGAACCAGTAAGCCTCACAACCTCCTTGACTGAGGTGCTGTGTGTGTGTGTTGGCACATGCCCCACACTCAGGCAGTTTGCAAGTTTGTCTTGTTTATTTGTGTAGAGCCTCAAAGACAGGTAGAGGTAAGAGCTTTGCATATTCTCATATCTTTCTGGGGCATATACACAGCTCTGGGCGAGTGTATAGACTATGCATGCCTATGGCTTACAAGATTAACAGGAATATATGGGAGTTTTTCAAATTCTCCTATAGATGTCTCATTCTCAAGGTTTTCCTTAAGGTTTTTGGTCGGCTTCTTTGTTCCAACACTTGTTGCTGCCTCAGGTAGCTGTGATGTGAAACAATCGCCATTGATTTTTTTTTTTTTTTTTTAAATCTCTCCACCCTTATCCCAGGAAAATGCTGTTTACACTGAATGAGGTTTGACGCAGGTGAAATAAAAGCAAACCCTGTGAATGGGGGTTTCTAGGGTACTGTCAGTTCAACTAATGGAGTTTTCTGTGAGTGGTGGTTTTGGGGTGCTGCAAAACTGTTCTGACCCCTTGCTTCTAGACTGCTGGTTTTCACTGTGATTGTAGGGTTGTTGGTTTTCAAGGTTACCAACAGCTGAGAAAAGGAGGATGGGAATAGGTCAAGTTAGAATAGCACAGAGCTTGCTATTTTTACCAAGATTCTGTCATTTTTCTTGAATAAATGCTCCTTGATTATTATAAACCTTTGGTTAATTTTCAGAGTTCTGAAAAAGTTAATTTTGATAAATTTTGCTGCTGTTCTCATTGCTTTATGGTGAGCAGCTTTTCAAAGGTCATCACTCTGCCATTTCAGCTGTTGTCACTTCTGCATTTTTAAAACTGTTAAAATCTTACAGATACCCAAAACTGATTAGCACTTTTTTCTTGGAACTTTAATTGAAGCTGAATTCCCAGCTGAGCCAAAGTCTTTTTTATTCAACTTGGAGCTTAAATTAAAAAAACTGGACTTCTGTCAAATGAAGTAGGGACATCTTTGAATGCTTGGATGACCTGAAGTGTTTTGGGACACTTGACACACTGAGCATCTGAATAACTTCATTTTCTTGCTCACACTCTTTTTTTCATTGCATGTGTGTGTGATGATTTGGCCCAATAAACCTGTGACTATAGTATGAATTCATCAGGCATCCAACAATGCTTTGCAATGCCAGATAAAGGAAGAGAGGAGATATACATTGATATAATTGAAGGAATTGTTTGGGTTAGACAATTGTAGTAGAACCCAGAAGAGAATATAGATTTGGTGTGCGGATCATCAGGAAGAAAAGTACAATTTTATTTTGTTAATTTGATTCCTTATGGACTGCACTAGAAATAATGTGTGTGATGCTCAAAAATAGATAGTAGGAAGATGTTGAGACCTTGAGGGACTGCTACATGCTGTAAAAATTATGAAGAATTATGAAGAACCAGATTACCTATAGTAAAAAGGAGAATAATGAAATGGTGGGTTATAGACATGTTTCCTTTTCACACCCTGAGAATTCTCATTTCTTTCTGGCCATGGGATATTTTGCCTCAAGAATATTTTGCTCTCCAGCTCTATGTTGTTCCTGGTCTTCTAGGATTTGACTATCCCGTCATAATAGATTAGTCATCACTAACAGACAGTGACAAGTATCTTAGGTATTTGAGTAAGATATGATTAATAGAGTATATGAGATAAATTCTGTAAAAATAACAGAAAGGTTCATAGAAATCCTGTGGTCTGACATTAGGATGTTCTCTCCAAGGTGAAGAACAAGTTATAAGAGTTAGAGCCTGATTACTTGGGTTTTTTTTCTTGACTCCATCATTTAATAATTATTTTTCCTTGGCCAAGTTATTTAATGTCTTTGTGTCTCAGTTTCCTCATATGAAATATGATGATAATAATAGCATGCTGCTCACAGTCTGATTTGAAAAGTAAATGAGTCATGTAAAGCACTTAGAATAATTTTATACACATAATAAATACTCTATTAGTATTTGTTATTAAAGCACCTCTATTCCTTACCACTAGGAAAGATAGATGAAATATACTCAATATACAATTGCACATAAAGCAAAATGGCTAATATTACTCTTAATCAGAATTTGGGATTACTGGGATTTTGTGCAAATTCCAAACCTGATGAATAACAAAACTTCTATATGGATTAATATGCTTGGAAAAAAACTTTAATCTTATATATAGGAATTAATATTTCTTTTTCACAATAGTCATAGATCCTTGAGCTTATTTTAAATAATTCCCTGATTATTCTTTACTTAATAAATCTCTGAAAGTAATTCTTGCTTCAAAATTATTTTTTGTACATATTATTTCTTCATTTCAGAATAATATATCATGTGTTAGAAAGTCAGAATAATGCCTCTAAGCTTCCCTAAATATACAAAATCTTTTTCACATATGAATAAGCATTACTTTCTCATATAAAACTTGATTTCTTCCTTGCTAAATTATTATTTATAGAGGATGGATATATTAAGTAGAAAATTCATTTCACAATTTTAATAGGTCCAATTTATTTGATGACCCATTTTAGTGATTATTGAATCAATCCAACTTGTATTTATTAGAATAAAAATCGAGATTGACTTTAAGAAAACCTGTTATGTAATAACATAGATTTACATATAAATTAAAGACATGGTTCTTAATATTCAAGAAGTGTGTATTTGAATAGAATTGCGATATTTTTTGAAATCCTTATCTTGCATTTGAGAGAAGAACTGGCAGTAGGGAGGCAAAGCTCAGCAGCTAAAGCCTTTATTTTCTTCTGTTTCTACTGCATGAAAGCACAGGTTCTTCACAGATCATTGTGAAATTGATACTGTAGTAATGTTAATTCAAATTTTATCCAAAATTCTGATAAATCTATATAGCTCTTTAGCTGCTTTTCAAGATAATGTTATATGTGGTCTCAGTGTAAAATTAAGGATATTAATAGAAAATAAAGAAAATAGTCCGACTGATGAGGAATTATTGTAATTCTTCCCTGAAGTAGTGAATAACATTTGCTGAAGGAATCTTACATCACTTATATATAGAAGCAACCTTGGAATTGAGGAATACAGGTCACTAGTCAACAACTGATAAAGTTTAGCTATCTTTAATCTGTAAAGAGAAATTTTCTATATAAATTTATTTGGTACAATATTTTGAATTATAAAATTTGCTTTCTTGTTTTTTTTTTTTTCCCAGAAGAACCCAGGGAATCATGAGAAATCTGCTTTTCAGAGGTGGATTTTTAAAGCAAAATTTGTGCTTGAAATTATGACACTGACATATTTGCTAATGATAACATGCTGGGAACTACCTGTGTGGCCACACTGAAAAGCAGTCCATTAGTGTTTGAATTGATGCACTTTGGAACTTTTAGTGCTTTACAAATTCTGTTTCCATATTTAATTATGGAAAAGATGTGGGGGGAAAAGTTGCAGAGCCCCTCTTCATTCATATTACTGTCAGTAATTCTTCTTCATGTTATATTACAGCATTCACTTAAAATAATGCAGCTCCATGCTGAGTTTGCTTCTATTAAGTCATATTTTATTTGCTAATGACTTTACACGTTGACAGTGACCTTGAAGTTGGTATTGTCAACAGTTCTTGACATAAAGAGTGTGTGATTTAGAGTTGAATGGATCAATTTGTTCTTCATATCATGTCTGTATTTTTGAAAGGCTTTCAAATTTAATTTCAGATGGAACATTTGCCTGAGTACTGAAGAATTAGTGAAAGCGTTTGTGAGGATTTTGCTGCATCTTGAATGATACATATATCTCTTCCTGTTTTCTACTGAATTACCTTTAAAATCATTAAATAGTTGAACCACAAAATTCTTCATGTGTAAATTCACATGAAGAAAAAGCTTCTTGTATATGATTCTGATCAAAGTCTTAAATTGCTGTGGTAAAAGAATTAATATAAAACTTTAACATGATGTTCTTTTAGGCTATAAAAATCTGATAATAAGAGATGATTTTATCAAAATGTGCTGTTACCTAAAAAAAACCAAACAAACGAAAAAACCAACTCTCATTGGAAAGCGGATGTAGCTCAGTGGTTGAGCACCTGCTTCCCATGTACAAGGTCCTGGGTTTAATCCCAGGTATCTCCTAAAAAAAGTGTGCTGTTTTAATAGTGATTTTTTGATAAAATATAGCCTATAGTACATTAATGTATTGAACATTTTTCTTCATGAAATATATAAAATATTTACTATGTCCTACATGGCTGTATTTTATTAGAACAGAGGCACTTCGCTGCCTCTTATGGTCATGACAGTAGAACAAATCAGCACAATTTTGAAATTTTGCTTTATTTCTGAGGAAAAACAATGTACAATATAAATGGGAAAATTTGCCATTTCTGCCATTAAAACTGCATATATATTTAAAATACATGACTCTGGTAGGTAATTCCTTTTGAATAATGGTCTAGAACACTTTCTTTAGCAAAAGAAAGTTGCTTTTCTAGGCACTCTCTCTTCTCCTGGGTGCAGTGGTCTCAGGCTCTGCTGGGTGCAGTGGTCTCTGGAGCTGCCACTGTCTCTATAGGAACAGGCTGCTTTTCTGCTACTCTAGTGGATGCTGTGGTTTCTCCCAGTACTACCCTAGTGGCATCTTCTGCTCTGCTGGACATGTCAGGCTCTGCTCCTTTTATGTGCTATTCTACTAGGTGATATAGCCTTTGTCTTTGCTTCTTTTGTGTTCTCTTTAGGGGTTCCAAAGCAGAGGTATAGAGATTGGTGGCACAGCCTCTTTCAAGTTTTATTTATAGTCCTGTTCCTTTTAGGACCTATAATGGGTTGGATTTGGGGTACAAGTTATCAACTAGACTACTTACTTGAATTAATAATAATAATATCATTTTAGTTTGATACAGTGCTTTACAGGACTGTATCACTCTTTAGTGTAAAGAGGGAAGAATACCTCTCTGCTCTTTGTGTTATAATTCATTTGAAAGGATCTGCATAACAATCCATGCACATTGAGGCCATTTACAGCTCTGGGAATATTACTATAGGAAATAAGATTAATCCTTTTTATTTATGTAACACAAGCTTTCCCAAGCTTCATTGATTGCGGGTATGAAATAGAACCACAATGATGTTAATAACT
>JAQZBX010028752.1:11500-27762 GCA_029593785.1 Cabassous unicinctus
CTATTAACTGCTTCCCACAGGTTTAGTTTTCACATTCGCCTCCTGGGTGACTTGCTCTGGGTGACTTAGTTCACCAGACACCTCCCAAACATGTCTGAATCCCCTATTTGGATACAAGCTGATAACTCCCTGTTTCTTCACTTCCAGCTACTCCACCCTCCAAGTAACAAACAGTGATATACTAAAATTGAAGCAGGGGAAAACTAGAAAAACACTAATTTAGATTTTCCAAAAATGCATCTATGAAGCAAGAATCAACAATGGTCCCATTTCACTTCATGCAAACATCAAGGTTCTGTCAGAGATTGTTTTGGTATCTATTTAGTTTCTTCAGGTCAGGTGAGTGTAGAAAGGAAAGTTTAGCTTTATTGTGTTTTCATTTCATAATATCTGAGGGCTATTGTTTGTAGTAAGTTAAATGAAGCAAAAGTTAGAAGTTTTCATGTGGCAGTTTCGGTGCTATGCCACCTTCTTTTTGGATTTTGTGGTGGTGGCCCAAAGCTGTTTGAAGTTGTACATATCTAACTGGAAAGTTGGTTTTCATTAGGGGCTGGTGACCGTGCTTCCAATTTATTTCCAACCATCCATGCCAAGAAAAAAATGGATGCTAGCACTCTTACTCATCACTTCATGTAATGGCACTCGTGGAAATCTCCAAAGTTAATAGTAGGTTTTAAGATTACTCCCTACTCACTATTTTTATTTTTATTTTTAAAAGATACTTAGATTACATAAATGTTACACAAAAAATATAGGGATTCCCATACGCCCCACCTCCCACACTTCCTACAACTTCCCACATAAACATCCTTCATTAGTGTGGCACATTAATTGCAACTGATAAACACATCCTGGGGCTTTGCCATTAAGCATGGACCATAATTCACATTGTAGATCACACTGTCTCCCAGAGTTCTGCATGTTTTTGATAATATAAAATGGCCTATATCTGTCATTGCAGTGTCACTCAGGACAATTCCCTAGTCCCGAAAAAGCCCCTGTATTTCCCTCTCCCTGCCCACAGAGCCTCCAGTGGCCACTGGCTCCACATCAATGTTGTAATTTCTTCCATTGCTTGTATTGCAATATGTCTATAGTAGAATACCTGTAAGTCCACTCTAGTCCATAGCTCTCCCCTGCATCCTGAGGAGTCTGGGATGGTGATGTCCACTCCATCTCCAATTGAGAGGGGGCTTATATCCCATGGGGAAGATGGATGGAATTATCCTGCCTGCAGCTGCCCTCACTATTCAAGTTTCCTTCTTAACCTTCAATTTCTGCCTTTCTGGGAATGTTTGTAGGGTTCTTTTGGGGCTCTTTTCATATGCAGTGAATTCTAGTCTCCACTGTACCATATCTTGCAGAAATTCCTTAAGTTTCTGGCATGTGATGATACATTCTCCTAGTTTCTGGCATGGAAATGTGTCTATTTTATACACTTCTTTAGAAAGTTTGGTGGAGTGGGACAGGTAAGGGTTTAATTCATCATTTTGAACTGAAATTATGCTTTTTAGCAATAATATTTCGTTAGTATTGCTTACGATGGTAATTGAGAGAGGTTAGTTCTACTGCTATAGAAGAATAAGAGTCCTTTAGAACAATGGAGACATTGTTTTATATAATTAAATCATAAGTTTGTGTTATAGGGATTTCATTCAATATATTTATTAATTACGTTAATACAAGCTTGTTTTAAAACTGTATTTTTTACAAATGTAAATAAAAATAATTTAAATAGACCAGAGTTTACCTTTTACTATCAATTTAAAATATGAGAATTAAAAAAAAAATTCTTAAATGATTGTCAATTTAGAATATATTAGGGGTGAAAAAGAGAATTCCTGTAAGAGAAGCTAATGTTCTTATGCTATCCATTATTATTTTATTAGTTTTTTATGAGACCAGATGCTTTAACATTCCTAAAGTGAAGTTTTTAATGATTCATTCCTAATTTTGACATTTATTATAGTGGATATAAACGAAAGTGATTGTTAAAATCTCATGTCACAAATAATTCTTTTGGCATTAAAGGACTAGTCCTGGCCCCAGGCTTTGATAGCATTAATAATATAATGAATAGAGGTAGTATTTAATTTATTAACTTTTTGTAACTCTGAAATATTTACACAAATACATTATAGTTTAAAATACCTGATAATTAGAAGTTTTCTAATGTCTGTTGGTGATATTTGTACTTTCTCATCAGTCTAATTATGGTTATTTTGATAGGGTCTCCCATCCCCTAAGTCATACAGTATACTATATATTTTTTATGAGTAATTTTCATTGCTTTTATAGTTTTAGATTACTGAGTATACTGCCAAGAGCAAAGCTATTCATATTGGTTGGGAATATTCTAGGTTAGGGGCACTTTTCTGGGAATCTTGGCTGTGGAATCAGGAGTGGAATGGAACATGGCAGTGATACCTTAGCTTGGGATCTATCAAAGAAGACTTTAGCATTTACCAGTAGAATACCTTGACTGAAGCTATCCTTGCTTTAGATTTAGACTTAAGAAAAATTAAATGTCATTTCATGACTTATGTAAGCTATATCTCATCTTCATTTTTCTTTTTTTAGGATGTTTTCAATGCAACTTCGAAATACAAAGGGGTACATTTTGGCAACTCTTCAGGAAGACGAGATCCACCAAAAAAGTCAGGACCTGGTCCTGGACAGTATGATATAGTCCAGTAAGTAAAAAGTGATATATAAATGTGTAAAGTAATACTTTAATGTAGTTCTTGACTATAAACTATCCTAATAATTCAGACTAGGCTATGTTGTTATGAAAGGAAATATCAGCATGAAAAAATCCAAGAAGTTTTATATTTTGGAATAATATATATTAAAGTTGTTACTTTTTTATGAGCCATATCCTGTGCTACCTGCTTTACATGTATTATCTCATTTAATCTTCATAACAACTCTATGTATAGTTACTATTATTATATCTATTTTATCAGTGAAAAATCCAAGAATTACAGAGGATGAGTAACATATTCAGGATCATGTAGCTATTAAGTGGCAGATCTGCACTTTAACTGAGGCATGTTTGATTATAAAACCCATGTATCTAAGTATTAAAATATCTTTCTTTAGTCATAAAATACATAAGAGGTCAGAGAAAATATAAAAGAATGTGACCCAGGATTCTACATCTTGTCCCTGGCTCTAGTCTCCATTCCTCTCACTACATGATGGATTTAGAAGGCATTTTCAGTTAGTGTGAGTCAGAACCATAACATTATGTTAGAGGTAATAGTTATGAAGTTTTAACTAGTAAATACATTTATGGTAAAATAACTCTTTCTATCTTTATTTTCTCCTACTCTTACAGTAAGGCCTTATACATGAGTCTGTGGAAAGCAAAATTAAGTAACAAATACCATGTTGTTCTCAGAATCTACCACTCCTGATGATGACTAAATTTATTTTACAGAGTTCAGCTCCTCTGCCTGATTCTTTCTCTTTCATAGGATGAGCTTTCTCCCAAGAAAGTGCCATAGTGATTACATATCCAATTAGTTTGCCACACAGAATCAGACATAACTGTATACCAGCAGTGGACATAGTTTAGGCTCATGCATGACCACATTCAGTTTTGAATTGTTTGAATTTCTGTTACATGCCAGGACTGAATTTAATAACTGAGAATAAAAAGAATCAAACATGGTTCTCACTTTTGGGACATTACATTCTAACCCATTGTCCTTTCCACTCTTTAACTCTCTTAATATACAAGATACATCTTGTATTTTTATTTTTTAGTAGGTATGCTAGAACTTTAACATATAAATGCAACAATAAATGCTAATCTTAATATCTTTATCATTCTTCCCAAACCAAAGTCTATAGAATGTTTTTTTTTAATTTTTAATTTTTATTTTTAAAGAAGCTTTAGAGTCAATAAATGTTACTTATATAGAATGTTTTAACTCTGATCATCCACTTCTTAACTTATGTTTTTGTTGTTTAGTGTTTTAGTCCTATCCTTTCCTTCTTCCAGATTGGTTAATTTCAATTTTATTGAGGAATAATTAATGTAAGTAAAATTAACCCCTTTTTAGGTATATAGTTCTATGATGATTGCCTTTCATCCACTCTACTACACCTCTGACTATGTACCTCAGCCATAATTAGGACTTTTCTAATCAGTGTTGCTCTGATTTTGCTTGGTAGTTTTTCCTTTCAGTCCTTTTTATTTCCCAAACCTTCTCCCCTCCTGTTCTCCTATTTTTTTATGCCGTTGCTTTCTCTCTCTTTTTTTCTGTTGCTTTCTCTTTGATCTTTTTACTTCCCCTATTTCTCCTCTTCTTCTATTTGTACTTTTACTTTTACTTCCAGGAATGTATTGATTTAGACTGCTTTTCCTACTGCTTCAGTTATTTCATCGTTTCCATAATCTATTTGCTCTTTGGTAAGGCTATCTTTATTGACTCTTTTATTTGGAGTTGTCTTAGTTCCTTCTAGCGATTGACATTTCCTACTTTCTTTTTTGAACTTTTTGTTTTAGTGATTGAGTCAGAATTATTCTGGGCAACTTGATACAGTATAAAAGTGGAGATACTTGGTTACCCTAAAAGGAAAGTTGAATTTATAAGTCTCTATTTAGGAAAGACAGAACCTAAATGCTATGTGACACTTCTGATATCGCAAATGTAAATTTGTTATCCACTAGCACACTTGAGGTTTGAAAACAAGTTCATGTCTTGAATTTTGTAAGAATAAAAATCAGTGAAGAAGTCAGTGTTTAACAGTGAACTGGGATGTTAAATGCATATTTAAATCATAGCAATGCAGAGCAAAGACAATAATGGCAATTACAGCTTAAGCGCTTGTTTTTGTGTTTTCCTCGTATTTGTTTTTTATGTTTATGTTCAGTATAGTTTGTTGGAAATGCTGAATATGATAGATTTCTTTGGAATCTGCTTAAAAATAGAAAAAAACAATGTAGTCAGTAGATCCTATTTAAATGTAATTTTTGTAATAATAATATTAATATTTGTGTCCTTTTTATGGGCCATGTATGGTACAGAGCATTTCACAGATATTATGTACTTTAATCATTGCCACCTAGAGAATTGATGATTACTCTTTCTAATTCCAGAATAAACTGAGGCTGAGAGAAGTTAGGTGGTTTGTGTAAGGTCACAGCACTAGTAGGTGGGAATGCTGGGATTCCCCCCTCTCAGGCTGTCTGACCCCAAAGCTTGGACTCTGAATCGGTTTATATAGTTTCTTTTTTTTTCTTTCTTGAGGTTGTTTAAATTCTCTAAAGAAAATAAGCTTCTTTTTCATAATCATAGATCTTTCTTTGTGACCTTTTCCTAATTGTTTTATGATACAAATAGGTAGGCTTATTTCCTCCTTATTTTAGCAGTAGTTGAAATACCAAAGGTTTTTGGGATTTTAAAGGCCTTTTATGGTAAATAGAACACACAGGAAACTTTTTTTGCTAGCTTTTTATTTCAATTCATGATGCAAATCCCATTTCTTGTTGTCTTTTTGGACTTAAAATTAGAATAGTTTTATAATAGTGCTCTGAATAGAAAAAAGTCAAACTATCCAACATGAATGCATTTTACAAGATTTAAAGTATATTGGTCTAACTGGTCTAATATACCTAGATGGTCTTATTACTGCATACTTTTTTTTCTTTTTTTTTTTTTAGCAATTTAGGAAATGTAAAATATTCTCTTTGCTTATATAAACATTTATATACTTGGAAATGAGAACTTCTCAATTTCTTTCTGAATTTTCTAAAGGGAAAAGGTATCACATTATGAAAATATTAACATCAAGAAAGAGCAACAGCAAAATTATTCCTTATTTCTCCCACGTTTTTATGAAGTAATAGTATTGCAGGAAGAAAAAAAGGTAAGTGGAAAAGTAGCTATTTCCTCCGTTCATTGAATCTTCTAATCTTGAAGTTAGAGTACCCTTAGATCTACTTTGCCTGGTATGTAGTTGTCACTCAGTGATTGTGGAAGAACTTGTGTTTAATATCTCTGTCAAGTGATCACAGTCTCTGCTTGAACAC
The DNA here is from genome assembly GCA_029593785.1 of Cabassous unicinctus. Lineage (NCBI taxonomy): Eukaryota > Metazoa > Chordata > Mammalia > Cingulata > Chlamyphoridae > Cabassous > Cabassous unicinctus. The sequence continues at coordinate 17,544 of JAQZBX010028752.1, forward strand.
TTCAGATGAACAAGCATTCACTACTTCTAAGTTTTCTTGTTTCAGTAGTGGACCACTTTATTTCTTAAAATATTCTTCTTAAATTGACCTACATTTATCTGCCTCCAGTCTGTTCATTATTCTCCCTTTTCCTATGACTTTTTTTTTCTTTCAATTTTCCTTTAAATCTTTTCTAGTAAAGATAAATGTTCCTCGTATTTTTGAGTGTTTTCATTATTTGACTTCAAGGTAACTTACTTTCCTTTGAAGTCATCTAGGGACCTTCTTCAGTTTGGGAATATCCATTTTTTAATGATATTTAGAATTAAACATAATATTCTGGATAAGGACTGATTAGCACATTTAAGATTTTCTTCTTCCTTGTTCTGGGTAGTGTATGTTTAGTAATATTAAACTCCAAATCCCATTAACATGTTTTTGTAGCCATAGTTAAGTTTATTTAGTTGAAACTTGTAGGTAAATAAAACTGTGGGTTTTTCCTTCAGTATCTGATTATACTTAAACTTAAAAATTTAGAGATTGGAGAATGAAAATTTGAGGTAAAATTCTCAGTTGAAAAATCAATAACTATTTCAGTGAGAATTTTCTCTTGCATTTGATTTCCTTAGTCTTCTACCAAATATTAATTAGCAATGAAAAGTATTGTTTAGAGTAATATTAGAAGATGACATAATAACAGAATAATATAATAAAATTATTTTTATAGAATAGCAACTATAAATCTCAAATTAGATAAAATATATTGGTTTAGAATAAGTAGATTTTAATAGATAAAATTATTTTAAAATATACTCTGAAAAGGTTAAAAAAGCCTTTGGTTTCTCATTAAGGTTTTTTTTGATCAATATAATTTATTTTATAGGTAATCTTTTGCTTTGAATGTCAGTAGAAATATGTAAAACAGATTTATTTTCTAAGTTGGCTTTTTTATGGAAAACTTTCTCATTTTTGCTAAATTTAGAAATTTTGCTAGTAAGGTTACTTTAAAGTCTTCTTTCATAGTGTTACCTTATATTTTTTCAAAGGAAGAAAGAAGTTTTTATTAGCTGGCTTTTAAAGTAATATCATGGTATATTTATCGTTGCATTATTTTACTTTGCTGTTGAGATTTCTGTGGTAAGAGATCATTTTCAAAAAATTGGGGGATGATTAATATATCAGTATGAAGATAATTTATAATTGATACAATGAGATAAACAATTTATTTAAATATTAACATCAGTGCATTTTTTCTATTCCTTTTCTTATTAACTGTAAAATTTTCACATCATTGCATGTTCTGATCATGGGGACTGTGTATTTACTATTGTATCTTTTTTTTTTAATTTTTATTTATTTTTTTAAATTAAATTAAATTAAATTAAAATTTTTAAAGATACTTAGATTACATAAATGTTACACAAAAAATATAGGGATTCCCATATGCCCCACCTCCCACACCTCCCACAACTTCCCACATAAACATCCTTCATTAGTGTGGCACAGTAATTGCAATTGATAAACACATCCTGGGGCTTTGCCATTAAGCAGGGACCATAGTTCACATTGTAGACCACACTCTCTCCCACAGAGTTCTGCATGTTATATGATGATATAAAATGGCCTATATCTGTCATTGCAGTGTCACTCAGGACAATTCCCTAGTCCCGAAAAAGCCCCTGTATTACAACTGCTTTTCCCTCTCCCTGCCCAGAGAGCCTCCAGTGGCCACTGGCTCCACATCAATGTTGTAATTTCTTTCATTGCTTGAATCACAATATGTCTATAGTAGAATACTAGTAAGTCCACTCTAGTCCATAGCTCTCCCCTGCATCCTGAGGAGTCTGGGATGGTGATGTCCACTCCATCTCCAATTGAGAGGGGGCTTATATCCCATGGGGAAGATGGATGGGATTATCCTGCCTGCAGCTGCAGACTCTCTCCATTCCCTGGGATGGCCGTTGTCCATCATCATCTCCCTGCCAGTTGTCCTGGGTGAGTCCAATGAGCTGTAGAGTAGGAGTTGCTGCTCCACCAAGGTTCCGGGCCCAGCTGGCATATGGACAGCCCAAAGAGTCAGGTCTCTACACGTATGCCTACAAACTCCAGCACCAAGTATAGGTTTGAATAGAAGGGACAGATGAGCTATGTGCAGGGAAGACATAGTTGAGGCCAACTCTGTCACTCTCAGGAGCATAAACTCCAAAGTAAGGCCCACTGGCAAGGCACCAAACTCTGGAGCTATCCGCCCTGACATATGACCTGGGTGTCTCCAGAGCCCTCAGGAGCCCCACTATTTGGGGTGATATCCACTTTGGAATTCTATGAGATCCTACTGAAATGTGCATAAGCATTACCTCTGGAATGACCTCCCAACTCATTTTGAAGTCTCTTAGCCATATAAACTCATTTGTCTTTATCTTTCCCCCCTTTTATTCAAGGTCTTTTTCCAGTCGCTTTGCCAGTTGGCACTTGGTAGCAATCCCTCGGTGCCGGGGAGGCTCATCCCCGGGAGTCATGTCCCACGCTGGGAGGAAGGTAATGCATTCATATGCTGAGTTTGGCTTAGAGAGAGGCCACATTTGAGCAACAAGGAGGCTCCCAGGAGGCAACCCTTAGGCATCCCATAATAACAGGCTAAGTTTCAATGGCAAGAGCAAAGACTCCTAAGGCTAGTCATCAATATCAAGGGCCCATCAGTGGATCATCCTCCTTCGCCAGTCACTGCCCGTGCGATTGGGGGACTGTTGCTGCTCCCTTAGAGAATGTGGCAGAGCGCTCCAGGATGGGAATTCAGTATTCTCTCATTTATTGAGTGATTCTCCAACCACTGTGACAATGCCCCATGAACATTTGAACATTTTTATATATCTTATATTTATGCTCAGGTGAACTTCCTCCCATGCATCCCCCATCCCTGACACCCCACACCAATGATCCTCCCCTGCCCCGGTTGTAACCCTTCTGTGATCCAAAGCTTCTTCAAAGATGAAGCCAATACAATAGCTGAATACAATTAATAAGAAAATGAAATAATAATAAATTTAAATGTAAGAGATAAAATACATAAAACTAGAAAAAAACTGAAAATAAAATTAAGAGATTGGGATATTAAAAAAATGAAAAATATAAAACAAATTTTTTTTGACCTTTTGCCTTTCATCACTGCAATATCTGGTGTCCAGTCTGTACCGTGGCACCTTACCCCTCTCATTCCCCAGTGTCTCACTATTTTTCATTTTGTTTCCAAAGAAGTTTTAGGTCACAGCAAAGTCACACACAGGATACAGGAGACTCTCATATACCCAACATCTTCCCCTCCCTGCCCCCCCATATTAATACCTTTTTATATGTGGATGGTAGAATTGTTATAACTGATATACAAATAGTGAAATATAGCTACTAAACATTGTCAATGGTTTACACTATGGTATACATTTTAGACTGTACACTTTTATAAATTTTGATGATATTTACCATGTCCTGTGTCCATCACTGTATTGTAATAAAGAACATTTCTACTGACTGCTAAATACCCCCTGTTGGATCTATTCTATTCCTCCCACCCCATCCCTCCGGGGCCCACGACAACCCCCTGGCTTGATTCATTGGATGACAAGATTCATCCAAGAATGCAACAAGAGGTCCTGACACACTGGTTTGTCCTCCCCTATTAGGAACTGCCCTTGCTCTTGAGAGACTCCTGCATGTCTATTTCTGAACAAATTAGTCCTCCCAAAGATGGGAGTCCAGCTACTTCCCGCTCATTATGTGGGTCTCCACCCACTGATACAACCCATTATGACAGAATGAACACTCACACGCTCCCTAGAAGCCTGCTCAAGGTGTGCCCTGTCCCGAATGCCCCCCAAGCAACACCCTAAACCAGTGACCCTTCCTTGTCATTTTGCCATAAAAGCATTCCTACCTCTGTACTTTCAACCTCATACCCACAAATCCCCATTGTTCACCTGGTCCCTCTCCCAACCCTCCCCCCGGTATCCTGTACCGTCTGACCCAGCCTTCCCAATCTATCCACCTGTCAACCCTGCACCACCCAACCCAATAATATCACTACCCCCCTGTCCTATCCCTTCAATACACAACTACACTCTATCACTTTACCATAGATTACATCCATATGGGTGATGGCTCACAACCTTCTCTTCTCTTTCTATTTCTTGTAAACCCATCTTACAGACAATAGCTCTCTGAGACTGCTCAATTTCCTTAATTCATATCAGTGAATTCATGTACTGTTCATCCTTCAATGCCTGGCTTGCTTCACTCAACCTAAGGTCTTCAAGATTCATCCATGTTATCCTGTGTGTTAGCACTTTAATACTTTTTACAGCTGAGTAATATTCCGTTGTATGTATGTATGACATTTTGTTTATCCATTCATCTGTTGATGGGCACCTGGGTTGATTCCAACTTTTGGCAATAGTGAACAATGCCACTATGAACGTTGGTGTGCATATATCTGTTCGTGTCTTTGCTTCCAATTCTTCAGGGTATATACCCAGCAGTGGAACCGCTGGATCATAGGGAAGTTCTATCATTACTTTTTTGAGGAACCGCCAAACTGTCCTCCATAGTGGCTGGACCATTCTACATTCCCACCAGCAGTGGATGAGGGTTCCTATTCCTCCACATTCTCTGCAACACTTATAGTCTGCTGTTTTTTTTAGTAGCTGCCATTCTAATGGGTGTAAGATGGTACCTCTTTGTAATTTTGATTTGCATTTCCCTAATAGCTAGCGATGTCGAGCATCTTTTCATGTGCTTTTTAGCCATTTCTTCCTCGGAGAAGTGTCTTTTCAGGTCGCTTGCCCATTTTTTAAATGGGTAGTTTGTCTTTTTATTTTTGAAGTGTAGGATTTCTTTATATATGCAGGATATTAGGCTCCTATCAGATATATGGTTGCCAAATATTTTCTCCCATTGGGTAGGCTGTCTTTTTACTTTCTTGATAATGTCCTTTGAGGTGCAGAAGTTTTTAATTTTGAGGAGACCCCATTTATCTATTTTTTCCTTTTGCTGCTCATGCTTTGGGTGTGAAGTTCATGAAACCATTTCCTATTACAAGGTCCTGTAGATGCTTCCCTACATTATCTTCTAAAGTCTTTATGGTCTTGGCTCTTATATTTAGATCTTTGGTCCATCTTGAGTTGATTTTTGTATAAGGTGTGAGATGGTGTTCCTTTCTCATTCTTTTGGATATGGATATCCAATTCTCCAAGCACCATTTGTTGAAGAGGCCATTCTCTCCCAGCTGAGTGGGCTTGGTGGCCTTGTCGAATATCAGATGACTGTATATGCGAGGATCTATATCGGAACTCTAAATTCGGTTCCATTGGTCAGTATGTCTATCCTTGTGCCAATACCATGCAGTTTTGACCACTGAAGCTTTGTAGTATGTTTTAAAGTCAGGTAGTGTGATACCTCCAACTTCATTTTTCTTTTTCAATATGTCTTTGGCGATTCAGGGCCTCCTTCCCTTCCAAATAAATTTTGTAGTTAGTTTTTCCAGTTCATTAAAAAAATACAGTGTTGATTTTTATTGGGATTGCATTAAATCTGTAGATTAGTTTGGGTAGGATAGACATCTTGATGATGTTTAGTCTTCCTATCCATGAACAGAGAATGTTCTTCCATTTATTTAAGTCTTCTTTGATTTCCTTTAACAGTGTTGTGTAGTTTTCTGTATATAAGTGCTTTACATCTTTAGTTAAATTTATTCCTAGGTATTTGATAGTTTTAGTTACTATTGTAAATGGTATTTTTTCTTGATTTCCTCCTCAGATTGCTCGTTATTGGTGTACAGAAATCCTACTGATTTTTGAGCATTGATCTTATAGCCTGCGACTTTACTGAACTCATTTATAAGTTCTAGAAGCTTTGTTGTAGATTTCTTAGGGCTTTCAACATACAGGATCATGTTGTCTGGAAATAGTGAAATTTTTACTTCTTCCTTTCCAATTTGGATGCCTTTTATATCTTTTTCTTGCCTCAGTGCATGAGCAAGTACTTCTAAGAAATTTTAAATAGGAGTGGTGATAGTGGGCATCCTTGTCTTGTTCGCGATCTTAGAGGGAAAGCTTTTAGGATTTCACCTTTCAGGATGATCTTGGCTCTGGGCTTTTCATATATACCCTTTATCATGTTCAGAAAGATTCCTTCTATTCCTATCTTTTGCAGTGTTTTTAACAGGAAAGAGTGCTGTATTTTCTCGAGTGCTTTTTCTGCATCTATAGAGATGATCATGTGATTTTTTTTCTTTCAGTCTGTTTATGTGGTATATTGCATTGATTGATTTTCTTATATTGAACCATCCTTGCATACCCAGGATGAAACCCACTTGGTCATGATGTATAATTCATTTGATATGTTGTTGAATGCAATTAGCAAGTATTTTGTTGAGGATTTTAGCATCTAGGTTCATTAGAGATATTGGGCTGTAATTTTCCTTTCTTGTGACATCTTTGTTTGGCTTTGGTATTAGGGTAATTTTGGCATCATAGAATGAGTTAGGCAATGTTCCTTGTACTTCCATTTTTTCGAAGAGCTTAAGCAGGATTGGTGTTAGCTGTTTCCGGAATGTTTGGTAGAATTCACCTGTGAAGCCATCTGGTCCTGGGCTCTTCTTAGTTGGGAAGTTTTTGATGACCGAGTCTATCTCTTTACTTGTAATTGGACTGTTGAGCTCATCAATTTCTTTCATCAATGTAGGCTGCCTGTGAGTTTCTAGGACTTTGTCCATTTCCTGTAAATTATCATTCTTGTTGGCATATAATTTTTCAAAGTATCTTCTTATGATACTCTTTATTTTTGTGGGGTTAATGGTGATGTCCCCTTCCTCGTTTCTTATTTTGTGTATTTGCATCTGCTCTCTCTTTTCCTTGTTATTCTGGATAAAGGTTTGTCAATTTTATTGATCTTCTAGAAGATTCAGCTTTTGGTTTTATTTTTTCTAGTGCTTTCTTATTTTCTATTTCTTTTAGTTCTGCTCTAATCTTTATTTCCTTCTTTCTACTTCCTTTGGGGTTAGTTTGTTGTTTTTCCAATTCCTCCAGGTGTGCAGTTAGGTCTTCAATATTAGCTCTTCCTTCTTTTTTGATATATTCATTTATGGCTATGAATTTCCCTCTTAGTACAGCTTTGGCTGCATCCCATAGGTTTTGCTATGTTGTGTTGTCATTTTCATTCGTTTCAAGGTAGTTACTGATTTCTTTTGAGATTTCCTCCTTGACCCACTGTTTGTCTAAGAGTATGTTGTTTAACTTCCATATCTTTGTGCTCAATCTGGTTCTCTGGCCTTTAGTGGTTTCCAATTCATTCCATTGTGTTCAGAGAAATTACTTTGTATAATCTCAATCTTTCTGAATTCATTGAGAGTTGTTCTGTGGCCTAGCATGTGGTCTATCTTGGAGTATGCTCCATATGCACTTGAGAAGAATGTATATCCCACTGTATTTGGGTGTAGCGTTCTTTATATATCTATTAGGTCCAGATCCTCTAATGTATTATTCTGAGTTTTTGTTTCTTTATTGATTCTCTGTCGAGATGTTCTGTCTAATGGTGATAATGGTGTATTAAAGTCCCCCACTATAATTGTGGAGGCATTTATGTCTCCACTTAGACCTTCCAGTGTTTGCCTCATGTATTTTGAGGTGCCCTGATTAGGTGCATATATGTTTATGATTGTTCTTTCTTCTTGAAAGATTATCCCTCTTACTAGTATATAGTGTCCATCTTTGTGTCTTACAATAGTTTTGCATTTAAAGTATATTTTGTCCGATATTAGTATAGCTACTCCCACCCTTTTTTGGTTGTTGTTTGCTTATAAAATTGTTTTCCAGCCATTCACTTCCAGCCTCCTTGAATCCCTGGGTCTAAGTTGGGTTTGTAGACAACATATAAATGGGTCATATTTCCTTATCCATTCTGCCAGTCTGTGTCTCTTGACTGGTGGGTTTAATCCATTAACATTCAGTGTTATTACTCTCAAGGAATTTCTTACATCAGCCATATTTTCTTTGGGGTTATATATGTCATATGTTGTTTTTATTTCTCTTTTTGTCTTTTTTGTTGTTCTTACACTCTCCTCCAACTCTCTCTTTCCTGTTTTTTCCTTTCAGCCTGTAGAACTTCCTTTAGCATTTCTTGAAGGGCAGGTTTCTTATTGGCATACTCTCTTAATTTCTGTTTATCTCTGAATATTTTGGACTCTCCATCATTTTTGAATGCCAGCTTTGCTTGATAGAGAATTCGTGGCTGGAACTTTTTCTTTGAGTACCTTGACTACGTCATACCACTGTCTTCTTGCCTCCATGGTTCAGATGAGAAATGAGTACTTAATTTTATTGAGCTTCCCTTGTATGTGATGGTTCTCTTTTCTCTTGCTGCCTTAACTATTTTCTCTTTCTCTTGAGCATTGGACATTTTGACAAGTATGTTTCTTGGAGTAGGCCTGTTAGGATTTATACTGTTTGGGATGCGTTGTGGTTCCTGGACATGTACAATCGCGTTGGGAAATTTTCAGCCATTATTTCCTTCAACATTCTTTCTGTTCCCTTTCCCTTCTCTTCTTCCTCTGGGATGCCTATAATGCGTATGTTTGTGCGTTTTGTTTTGTCGTTTAAATCCCTAAGTCCCTGCTGGATTTTTCCTATCTTTTTATCTATCTCTTCTACTGTGTTTGATTTCAGATATACTGTCTTCCAGATCACTAATTCTTTCTTCTGCCCATTCAAATCTGCAGTTATGTGATTCCAGTGTCTTTTTGATTTCTTGGATTGTGCCGTTCATCACCATCATATCCATTATCTTTTTATATATGTTAACATTTCTTCAGTATGTTCTCCCAGTGCCTTCTTTTTTTTAATTTTTAATTTTTTTATTATTAGAGCAAACTTTTTACTTGTTCATTTCTTGCATCTGAAATACTCTTTTTTTTTTTTAAAAGATTAATTTATTTATTTATCACCCCTTGCTGCTTGTGCTTGCTGTGTCCATTTGCTTTGTGTCTGCTTGTCTCCTTCTGTTGCGTCATCTTGCCGTGCCAGCTCGCTGCGCCGTGCAGGCCAGCTTGCCTCCACCAGGAGGCCCCAGGAATCGAACCCGGGGCCCCCCATATGGTAAACGGTCACCCATCCAATTGAGCCACAGCCGCTTCCCTGAAATACTCTTCAATGACATCCTTGGCCTGAGATTCTTTGCCATAGTCCTTAACAACCACACAACTGCAACCAACTACTTTACGGGGTTTCCCCTCTCTGTTGATTTTACAGAGGCCTACCCATTCGCCTTGTTTCTTGTTGTTGTCAACCTTAATTAGGTTGATTTGGTGCTCAGCACAAAGGGTTTGGTGCTCACCAGCTTTACATACATGGGTTCATCACAGTTGGATGCAAGGACACAAAAATGGGCTTGGCGCCTGTCTAAGGCTTTGGCAGCTTTGTGGATTCCATGTGCTAGGCCGTCATGAATGAGAGCTGTTTTTAGCACCTCTTGTAATGCAGTATTAATGTCCATTACACCTCCAGCAACAATGCCTTCCTTGGCCATGGCGGTGGATTACAGGTGGAGCTGAATCTTGAAATCACCTGAGCCTCCGCCTCTGCATATCTCCGTGGCGACAGGGAAAAAGCCCAGTGTCTTCTTTATATCCTTAATCTCTTCCTTTTCTTCTTTAAGTTGGTCCATGATATTTGTTTGGACAGCTTTGATTAGTTGTTCGATGTTCTGCATCTCTTCCTGATTTTTAGTTTGTTCATTGGACTGGTCCATGTCTTCCTGTTTCTTAACATGGTTTTTAATGTTTTGTTGCCCTTCTGGTCATCATTCATCTTGATGGGTTTATTCAGTTGATTAGCTTCTCTCTCTGCTCTAAAGTTTTGTTTAGCTGCTGGTTTTGTGTGTGTGTTAAGTTTTCTCTTTGGCGCTTTGTTCTTCTTGTTCTATTTCCTTGCTGTTTTCTATGTTCCCTTGAAGTTAAAAGATTAGGGCCAGAGAATTCAAAAGAGGTAAGAAAAGAGAAAGGATAATAGAAATAATAATAAAAGTTAGAAGAGAGGCTGTATAAGACTTAGTAAAATGAAAATTTAACTCATGTAAGCAGTGTAGAGTAATAGGAAAAAAAAGTGGAGTACCAACAATGAAATGGGAAACCAAAGAGAGAAAAATATATAGAATGATTTTAAAGGCCAGAATGATGAGGAGAGAGAGAAAGAGAAAA
>JAQZBX010028753.1:0-27688 GCA_029593785.1 Cabassous unicinctus
CAAAGACTGTGAAGGGTGCTGTTTCCTTTTTCATTGTTGGTGTTATTTTTTTAGCTCCTGTATCTCAAGAAAATCTCTGTCATATTAACTGGATACAAACTTAATGAACAGAACACTCAAAGAGTAAATCCCAGAGTTAAAACTTTACAGTATTAAAATTTACAGTGTGCAACAAAAGATTATAAGATAAAGAAACAGGATATGATGGCCCATCCAAAGGAATAACATAAAATTCCAGAAACCATCAATGAAGAAGACCATATTTTGGATATATAGACGAAAGCTTTAAAAAAAGGATATTCAAGCTCATGGAGTTAAAGGAAACATGGAAAAAGATTTAAAGAATATGAGGAAAACAATGAATGAACAATGAGTATCTCCTTGAGATTCTCAATTGGAACATAAAATAAATCTTGGATTTGAAGCCCACAATAGTGAAATGAAAATTTCCCTATAGAATTTCCACAAAAGATTGCTTGTACAAGAAAGAATCAATAATCATGAAGTCAAAACAAATGAAATATTTCAGGCATAAGAGAAAAAGAATAAAGACTCAAAATAAAAGAGCAAAAAGAGCCTAAAAGACCTATAGGTGGCCATTAAACTTACCAATACAGGAATTATAGAAATCCCAGAGGGAAAATAAAGAGAAAAGGGAAAGAAGGGATATTTAAAGAAGTAATGGCAGAATACACACCAAATTTAATGAAAAATATGAATATGCACATAAAAGAAGACCAACAAACCACCATCAGAACAAACTCAAAGAGAATCACAAACAGACATATACAAATCAAATTGTTCAATGCCAAGGGTAAGGAGAGAGTTCTGAAAGCTGCAAGAGAATGCAATAGATTATGTACAAGGGAATCCTAATAAAATAAAGTGCAAATTTCTCATCAGAAACCATTGTGGCAAGAAAGTAGTGGGTTGAAATACTTAAAGTGCTCAGAGAATATAGCTGCACACCAATAATTTTACATCCAGCAAGGTCTTTCTTTCAAAAATGACAGAGAATTTAAAATATTTACAGTTAAACAAAGGCTGTATTAGGTTATCACGACTAGAACTACCCCATAAGCAGTAATAAAGGGAGTTGTTAAGGCTGAAAAGTATGGACACGAGAAAATGAGAGTAAGAAAAGAAAAAGACTTCCAGTAAAGGTAACAATATAAAATGCCTGAACCATTCTGTTCTATTTTTTTGTATGTAACTCCACTTTTTACTTCTTATAGGTTCTAAAATCAAAGGCAAATAAAAGTAATGATAAATCTATGCTATTGGAAATACAATGCACAAAGATATACTTTGTAACAAGTACAAATAAAGGTGGGAGTTGGAGGAGAATAAGATCAGTGTATGTGTATGTGTTACAGTTGGGCAGTTTGATGTAATTATGAATTCCAAAATTATAACTGGATCATGCTTGTAAACTGATCTGTTAATCTGGGCATGATTAAGTTACAATTAGGGCGTTGACTAGGCCATGTCAGTAGGGCCTTGAGACCCACCCCCTCGTGGGTAGGAAATTGAATATAAAAGGCAAGGCAAAAAACAGAGTTGAAGCAGTTTTTGAGAGGCAGTTTTGATGTTGGAAAGAACCCCCAGGAGAAGAGAAGTAAGCAATTCACCTGATTATCTACAGCAGGCCTTGTGGAGGAAACAGGAGGTAAGCCTGGAGAGAAACGCAGCCCTGGGAAGAGAGGAACCCCAAAAGCCTGAAACCTGGCAAATGACAGCAGCTGTCTTGCTCTAACACGTGGCAATGGACTGTGGTGAGAGAAGAAACTTAATGCTTTATGGCCTGGTATCTGTAGACTTCTACCCCAAATAAATAGCTTTTATAAAGATGAACCCATTTTTGGTATTTCACAATAGCACCCCTTTGGCTGACTAATACAGAATGTGGTACGGAGGAGTGGGGAAGTGCTTTTGTAACTACCAAAATGTTGGAACAGTTTTATAAATGGGTGAGGGTATATTTTGGAAGAATTGTGAAATGCTTGATGGAAAAGGTCTAGATCACTTTGAAGAGACTGTTGATAGTAATATGGATGCTAAAGAGACTTTCTATGATGCCTTAGAAGTAATGAAGCTCTTTTTGGACACTGGAGGAAAGGTGATCTATGTTTTAAAGTTGTGGAGAACTTAGGAAGATTAACTCCTGGTGTTATATGGAAGACAGAATTTGAAAATGGCAAACCAGAGCATTTAGCTGAAGAATTTTCCAAGCTAAACGTGGAGAATATGGTTTGTTTCTAATTGCAGCTTATAGCAAAATACTAGATAAGCAAAATACAGTAAGGACTGAACTTTTGGGCACAGAGAAAACAGAAACTGATTCCGGAACTTCCAAGTTTCTGGAAATCAAATTCCCAGATGAAAATGCCCTATTTGAAGACTTTACTAAACTTGGAACTCGTAACTCAGAAATGATGATGCAGTATCTTGGAAAGACTTGTGGAAAGTCTTAGTGTCTGATGGCATGGATCCCTATTTCCTGCATGCTGAACCAACAAAGCTTTTGAGAGAGCTGTATGAATAAAACCACTGTAAGCTTGGAAAAATGAGGACATGGAAAGGAGAGATGGAAGGAGAATCTGCTTTAAGAAGAAAACTGTGGAAGCAGAGATCTGGACTTAAGACATCTCCTTGGCCAAGAGAGGAGCCCCACCCATGTGTACAGAGAGGGTGAGTTTGCCCCTGCATTTGAAGAGGGTGGATGTTCCTACCCAATGTTCGGAGAAAGTTTTGATGCCCCATGGTGCAGAGAGGGTGAATTTTCCCCAGCAGTTGAAGAGGGTGTATGTCCCCACCTGATGTTCTGGGAGAGATTTGCCAACCCGGGGTGGAGGGAGGGTGGAGCACATTCCTCAAAGATTAGGGCAGATAAGGTCAACACCCCATAGGTCTGGGAGGAGTGTACCTGTCCCCCATGGATTAGAGAAGGCCAGGTGGCCAACCCATTGCTCTGAGAGTGTTGAGCCTGTATGCCAAAGGTTAGAGGGAATGTTGTCTTCACCTCACTGTACTAGAAGGTCTAAGACTCTAACCCAAAGATTGGGTAAGGTATGGCAATCACCCCAACACTCCTGGATGGTGAGATCTGGAGCTTGGTCAACACCCAGATACTTGATGAGGGTGGAACCAAGAAAATGGCCATTGGGCAAGCCTGTGGAAAGGGTGTGTTCCCACATGGCCCCAAGGAGAAGAAACCATCTTATTAAGAATGACTTTCAGACTTTGAAATCGAATGGAGGATGCCCTGCAGTTTCACTGAATTGTAAATGATCCATGACTCATGTTTAACATCCCAATTTCTCCTTATGATATTGAAAATGTTTATCCTTTGTCTTTCCATTTGTGTATTGGAAGGAGTTAAATGGTTCTGTGGTTTCAGAGGTCTATAGCAGACGTAATTTTGCCTCAAGATGAACTGTATTTCTTTAAATTGATTATGATATGATTTTGCACTTGAATTGTTACTGATTTAAGATTTTTTGAATATTGTAATGTATTTTTGGAATTCAGAGGGTGGAGTGTTACAGTTGGGCAGTTTGATGTAATTATGAATTCCAAAAATATAATTGGATCAGGCTTGTAAACTGATCTGTTAATCTGGGCATGATTAAGTTATAATTAGGGCGTTGACTGGGCCATGTGAGTAGGGCATTGAGCTCCACCCCTTGGTGGGTGGGGAATCAAATATAAAAGGCAAGGCAAAGAGCAGAGTTGAAGCAATTTTTGAGAGGCAGTTTAGATGTTGGAAAGAAGGCCCCAGGAGAAGAGAAGTGAGCCATTCGCCTGATAGTCTACAGCTGACCTTGTGGAGGAAACAGGAGCTCTGCCAGAGAGAATCGCAGCCCCGGGAAGAGAGGTACCCCAGAAGCCTGAACCCAGGCAAATGCTGGCAGCTGTCTTTCTCTAACACGTGGCAATGGACTGTGGTGAGAGAAGAAACTTAACACTTTATGGCTGGTATTGTGGACTTCTACCTCAAATAAATACCCTTTATAAAGACCAAACAATTTTTGGTATTTCACATTAACACCCCTTTGGCTGACTAATACAGTATGTTACAGAAATTAAATTGATATCAAGTCTACATGATTGCTATAAAGAGTGTGCAATTTTGGCCCCAGTGTAACCACAAGGAAAATATATGAAAAATACATTCAGAAAAAAATGAGAAGTTCTCAAAGTGGTCTAATACAAAAAAATCAAATAAATATGAAGTAAACCATTAATAGATGAATTGAAGGTCATAAAAAGGTATAAGATTTCCAAAGACAAAATAGCAATATGACAGAAGTGATTGTAAATATAAATGTATTAAACTCTCAGGGCAGAATACAGAGGTTGACAGAATAGATGAAAATGCATGTCCCAACTGTACGCTATTTATATGTGACTCACCTTAAATTCAAAGACACAAGTCGAGTTAAAGTAAAAAGTGGAAAAATAGTAGTGAAAAGGGCTGAAGTAGGTATACTAATATCAGATAAAATAAACATTAATTTAAAAAATTCTGAAGCACAAAGAAGGTACACTGATAAAGGGGCCAATTCAACAAAAATGCATAAAAATTATAAATATGTTTGCATGAAGTGACAGAACCCAAAATATATGAGGCAAATACTGACAGATTTGAATGAAAAAATTTATTGGTCTTCATAAATAGCAAGATACTTCAATACATTGAATAATGGAGAAGATATAGAAACAGAAGATCAACAAAGAAATGGAAGACTTGAACAATACACTTAACCATGGAGACTTAATGAAGATAAATGATAGATAGATGATAGATAGATAGATAGATAGATGATAGAACTCTTCACCAAACAGCACAGAATACACATTTTTTCTAGTGCACATGGATCATTTTCCACTATAAACCCTATGTTAGGTCAAAAAGGAGGTCTCAATAGATTCAAAAATCTTGAAATCATACAATATACATTCTTTAACCAAAATGGAAAAAGCAACCATGTTTCAATAACAGAGAGTAGTGGAAAATTCACAAATAAGTGGAAATTAAACAATGTACTTTTAAACAATCAATCAAAGAAGAAATCACAAGGAAATTCATAAATATCTTTAGGTGAATAAAAAGGAAAAAAGAACAAACCCAACCTTAAGGGATGCAGCAAAGGAAATGCTGAGAGGGAAATATATAGCTTTAAATGCTTACATAAAAAAAAAAAAAGAAATAAAAAGTTCTCAAATCAGAGATCTAACCTCACAACTGGAGATTTAGGAAAAGAAGAGCAAACTAAACATAAAGTAGGCAGAAGGAGGAAAATAATAAACAATCAAACAGCAATAAGTGAAATAGAGAGGGAAAAAATAGAGATAATCAACTATACTAAAAATTGAATCTTTGAATACACTGATGAAGAAAACAAAATCAACAAATGGTGGAGTACAACAGCAACAACAAGAATCAGCAGTATTTCTATACATAAGCAGTGAACATTCTGTAGAAGAAATCAAGGAAAAAAGTCACTTACAATACCAAGTAATAGAATCAAATATCCATGAATAAATCTAACCAAGAATGTAAAAGAAAGACATTACTAAAATAAATCAAAGGAAACATAAATTAATGGAAGGAAATTCCATGCTCATGGATTGGAAGACTAAATATTGAGATGTCAATTCTATACAATATTATTTACAGATTAATTGCAAGCCCAATAAGAATTCTAACAGCCTTCTTAGAAATTGAAATGCCAATCATAAAATGTATATGGAATGATAGGGGCCCAAAATTAAAAAGTCATCTTGCAAAAGAAGGATAAAATCAGAGGATCACACTTCCTCACACTATTAAAACGTGTAACAAAGCCACAGTAACCAAAACTGCAGACTTCTGGAAAGATGGTGACTAGAAGGATATGGGACTCAATTTTCTTCCAGAAAAATAGCTAGTGTATAGGCTGGAAGAGCCTGGAAAAGATCTTCTAGGATTTAGGACACCAGGCAAAGGTGCCAAGAGGAGGAAAGGACAAAGGAGGGGAATCACAGCAACAGAACTGTGAGTTGAAACCAGCAGCTGCTGCTCCTGACATCCTCCCCCACATTAAAGACCCTAAAGACACTTTAGAATTCTCAGTCCTCTGGGCTTTCAGCTACGAAGGGGTTTCCAGGGATCTACCACCCCAGGAAAGAGGAGAGAGAGGGACACAGACTAAGGCTAACTCAGCTTTTGACTCACAAATTTGGTCTGTTCTTTCCCAGGAGCCCTTTTAGGCCAGGTGGGGCCATGCCATTTTTTGCCTTGGGAGGCAACAAAAGGCTAAAGATATACTACCCTCCCAATCTCTAACTCTACTAACAGGGACTGATTGTGGAGGACTCAGATAGGAGTGGAAATATTTCTGACCCAGGAAAAGGGAGGGGGCTGTCAGAGAAGGCTACAGAACTGTCACTGAGAAAGTTTGAATTAAAAGACTCTTAGCCTTCTGGCAGGAAGCTCTATAACATTGATCCAGTCTGGGTTGCAACAAATACACTCTGACCAGGCACTGAACTCAGAGTAACCAAAGAGTGCAATCTGTTGGCCAACCAAGGAAGAACATGTGAGAAAATTTACAAAAGGGAAAGGCTTTTTCTGGCCTTTATTGCTTCCTTCCCCAAGGCCCTAGGAAGCCAATCTGCAATCACAGGGCTCAGAGCCTAGTTTTGAGCAACTAGCAGGGACAATACTAACAATCCAGGTCAAGCCATCTCAGTAGGTCCTCATAGGCTTCCAGTGTGGATATCCCCCAAAATAGAAGGGCTCCTGAGGGCTCTGGAGACACCTAGGTCCTGTATCAGGGCAGATAGCCCCAGAGTTTGGAGCATGGTCAGTGAGCCCTATTTTGTAGTCTGTGCTCTTGAGAGTGACAGAGATGGACTCAAATATGTCTTCCCTGCACATGGAACATCTGTCCCTTCTAGTCAAACCTATATGTGGTGCTGGAGTTTGTAGGTGTACTTCCAGAGACTGGAGTCTTTGGGCTGTCCATGTGCCAGCTGGGCCCAGAATCTCAGTGGAGCTGCAACTCCTACTCTACAGCTCAATGGACTCACCCAGGACACCTGGTGGGGAGATGATGATGGACAACATCCATCCCAAGGAATTGAGAGAGTCTGCAGCTGCAGGCAGGTAATCCCATCCAACTTATACATGGGATATAAGCCCCTCTCACTTGGAGGTGGAGTGGACTTCAACATCCCAGACTCCACAGGATTGGGGTAAGAGCTATGGACTAGAGTGGACTTACTGATATTTTGTTATAGAAATATTGTGATTCAAGCAATGGAAGAAATTACAACAGTAATGTGGAGCCAGTGGCCACTAGACACTTTGGGGCCAGGTAGAGGGAAATGCAGTTGTAATACAGGGGATTTTTTGGGACCTGGGAATTATCCTGAGTGACATTGCAACAACAGATATAGGCCATTTTATATCATCATATAACATGAAGAACTGTGTGGGAGAGAGTGTGGTCTACAATGTGAAGTATGGTCGCTGCTTAGTGGCAAAGCCTAAGGATGTGTATACCTATTGCAGTTGATGTGCCAAACTAATGAAGGATGTTTATGTGGGATGTGTGAGAGGTGGGGCATTCAGGAATCCCTATAATTTTTGTGTGACATTTATGTAATCTAAGTATCATTTAAAAAATAAAAATTTATATCTTTTTAAAAGGTAGTGGTAACACACAGCCTTCCACCACTAAATCATTAGAAAAGAGAAAGAAATTGAGCATCTCAGTAAACTATATCTTAATCAGATGCCTAGATATCAGCAAAAAATTATGAGCCATACTAAGAAAACAGAAGACATGGCCCAAGAAAAGGAATATATCAAAGTTCCATAAGAGATATAGGATTTGAAAGAACTAATTAGTGAGATGCACACAAATTTTCAAAATCAAATTAATGAGTTGAAAGACAATATGACTAAAGAGATAAATGGCACCATGAAGACATTTAGCAAACATAAAGAACTGGAAACCTCAAAAAGAAAAGTAAAAGAGCTCATGGGAATGAAAGACACAATAGGTGAGATCAAAAATACATTAGAGGCATACAACAGCAGACTGAAAATAAGGAAAGAAAGAATAAGTGATATTGAAGACAGAAAAACAAAAATTGAAGAGAGAAAAGACAGAGAGAAAAAAGAATTGGAAAAATTGAGCAGGGGTTCAGAGAGATGAATGAAAACACAAAATGAAAATACACATGTGTCATGAGAGTGCCAGAAGGAGAAGAGAAGGGAAAGGGGGCAGAAAGTATTTGAAGAAATAATAGCTGAAAATTTCCCAACTCTTAAAAAAGAAATGAACTTACTTGTCCAAGAAGCTACCTGTACCCCAATCTGAATAAATCCAAATAGACCTACTCCAAGACACATATTATTCAGAATGTCAACTGTCAAAGATAAAGAGAAAATTCTCAGAGCAGGAAGGAATTAGCAAATGATCATGTAAAATGAATGTCCAGTAATAATTAATGCAAATTTCTCTTCAGAAACTATGGAAGCAAGAAGACAGTGGTATGATACAATTAGTAAACTGAAAGAGAAAAACTGCCAGCTGAGAATTCTTTATCCAGCAAAATCCTTCAAGAATGAGGGTGAGTGTAAAATATTCACAAACAAACAGAAACTAAGAGAGTGTGCAAAAAAGAATCTAACTTTGCAAGAACTATTAAAGGAAACTTTAGAACCTGAAATAAAAAGACAGGAGAGAGAGGTCTGGAGGAGAGTGTAGAAGAAAGAATAGAGAAAGGATAACCAAAAAGAGTAAAAAGACAGACAAGAATATGATATGGCATAAGGAAACCAAAGAAAAAACAGGTGGAAGTAAATAATGCATTTACAGTAATATCACTGAATGTGAATAGATTAAACTCCTCAATCAAAGGAAACAGGCTGACAGAATGGATAAAAAACATGAGCCATTCATATGCTGCTTACAAGAAACTCACCTTAGGCCCAGGGATACAAAACAGCTGAATGTGAAAGGTTGGAGAAAGATACTCCATACAAAACTTAACCAAAAATGAGCATCAGACAAAACAGACCTTAAATTCAAATAGTTTATAAAAGATACAGAAGGCAATTATATACTAATAAAAGGGACAATCCACCAGGAAGATATAAGAGTCATAAATTTCTATGTACCTAACCAGGGTGCCCCAAAATACATGAGACAAGCTCTGACAAAACTGAAGGTAGAAATAAGCATCTCTACAATAATCATTGGAGACTTCAACATCCCACTCATATCATTAGATAGAAAAGCTAAACAGAAGGTCAAAATGGAAGCAGAGAACTTGAACAATATGATAAATGAGTTACAACTTACAGACATATACAGAACACTGCTTCCAAATTAAGTCAGTTATGCATTCTTCTCGTGGCCAGGGATCCTGCTCCAGGAGAGACCACATGTTAGGGCACAATGCAGCTCTTAATAAATACAGAAAGATTGAAATTATGCAAAGCTCCTTTTCAGATCATAATGAAATGAAACTGGAAATCAATAATAACCATTATTTGAAAATGTAAGGTATTTGTTAGCTCCTTTGAAAAGTACAGTCTCTAAACATGAGAGACCCCAATGAATTCATTTCCTGGTGAATGCAATTGGTTCAACAATTTCTGTACAATTTTTTATATTAATTAAATAATGGTAACTACAGCAAATGGGAGAATAATGATAAGCTAGTTCCAAATGTTTTTCTCTGATTATTCATCTTAGAATAAGCCCACTTTTGATTCAGTAATTTAGAAGAGATCTTTGTGAATTATTTCATTAATCTGTAATCTACTGATAACCAGCTCTAGTATTTCTGTCACAGAAAGCACTTCTGATTAGTCTCAAAATTCTTTGAGATTTCTCATGGATATAGGGATCCATATGGAAATTACTGCTGTTTGGGCACATTTTACTAGTTTGAAATTATTTTCAATAAAACAAAAGTTATTCTTACAGTAAAAAGGAAGGCTGACATCTCACAGACAAATTTCCTCCCAACAGCACGATGCCCAGTCCCCAACACAAAACTCTTTCCCAATGGCATGCAGATGCCCCTGCCCACCACCAAGAGGTAAAAATACATCTGTAGACTGTACAAGGATGCAAAGCCCAATGTGACTCTTCCACAGATGTCAGGCAGAGTGGCCCACAAGCTTCAAGGGATGTATGATCCAGTCCAAGAGTACTGCCATTCATCTCGATACACAAAGGAGCACTGCTTCCAACTTGAAGAGCAACAAATGGAAGCCCTGAATACAGAAATAGGCAATTCCAAAACTTTCATGTGTGAATACCCTCAACCCATGTTTGTAAATATATTTTTTATTGAAGTGTACAATTCATACCTGAGCATGTAGCAACACTATATATATAGTAAAAGTGGGGAAATCACAAAATAAACATACAGAACATCATACAGGTACCCCATACTTCACCCTCCACCAGCTCCTTGATCTGTGGTGATACTTTTGTTATAAACTAGGCAAGAGCATCATGAAAATATGATTATTCACTGTAGTCCATACCTCACAATGTATATATTTCCCTCAACCCACCCTATTTTTTTTACAAATCAATTTTATAAAGACTTGATACGGAATTCAATTGAAGCAATGTGTACAATTCATGGTATATGCTATAATCACAGAGCTTTCTGTTCATCACTTCAATCATTATTAAACCATTTTCATTATCTCAATAATAATGATCAACAAAAACCAGATACAAAAACACACACAGAAATGACCCCTTTGTCAATCTCTCCATTTGGCCTGCTCTACAGAGCTGCTGTTTTTGGCAATTCTTGCAGTAACATTTATTAGCTTTTTATGCTGTTTCATTGAGATATATTCCCATACGATGTGGTCTAGTCAAAATCTAAAAGGGATGTTCATTTTAAAAAGCAGTTAATAAAACCTTTAATGTACAATTGTAAATCTAAAGAGAAAATAGTTTGAAAGTAATAACTTTTAACAGAGTGTAAGTGATCTACTGGTAACCTTGGAGTGCTGTGGCATCATTCTACACTGTCCAATGATCTCCACTGGGATAATTGGCTGGTGAGCAGCTCTCCTTGACCCAGGACTAGGCAGTTGGTGTCTCTGTCAGGCATCAGTGAAGCAAGAGGCTGCTGAAGGGATGGCACACACTTGGGTGGGAAGGACTTCAGGGTGATGCAGGTGGGCACAGGGTCAGAAGGCATGATTTTTAAAGGACATCATGGGGACATACCAGACACAAATACACCATTGGGTGACCAAGCTCCAAGTGAGTATTGGGGTAAAGGGTTACTTTAACCCCTGTGTTCATGAGGAGTTCCTGGCAGAAGAGAACCCACCACATAGTCTTCCCTTAAAGCACTTGAGAAACTTGCTTTGTGGATGTGCCATATAACCCTGCATGCAGTAGGGCCATGAGGACCTAGCATGAACCTCAGCCATCAAAATCCTCCTGCAGGAACCTTGTGGGGATCTCCACCCAGACCCATCCCTCTCCTGTATCCAAGCAGGTGGCATTTCCCAGGCAGTGCTGTGGCTTCTCAGTGGCAGTTGTTGGCTTCCTTTGCTCCTTATGGAACTGGGTCATAGACTTGCAGGAGCACAGACCCCTCCACAATATGCCAGAGTTTTCAGGAAAATCAATCTGCCTGTCTTGGCTACTTGTTAAAACCTTCCATGGGGGAATGGAAACTGGAACCTCAGTAGTCTGAATGCCTTACTACACCTAGTATAAAATCTAGAATACCATACATGCTTTGTGGTAGACAGAGAAAAATAAAGAGAAAGTGGCAGAAGGAATATTCAAAGATGTAAAGGCAGGAACCCTCTCAGATGTAAAGAAAGACATGCATATGCTCAATCACAGAACGCAAAGAATCCCATACAGGATAAAATCATAGAAAACCATGCCCAGACACATTGGGATCACACAGTAAAATGCCATGGACAAGGAGTGAGTTCTGAAAGCTGCAAGAGTAAAGCAACATGTTTTGCTCAAATGAGTCCTTATAAGAATAAGCAACAAATTCCCAACAGAAAGCATGAAGACAGAAATGGAAAAGGCAAAAAGGCAAATTAAGATGAAATATTTAAATGGTTGACAGAAAATGATTCACTTCTCATAATATTATATCTAGTGAGACAGATTCTTGAAAATGAGGAGTAAATTAATAAGTCACCCCCATATAAAAACAAACAAATAAGCAAAAAATCCTCAAGGAGTCTGACACCCCTTGTGCTGCCTTAGAAAAAAAATTAAGCAATTTCTTCAGACAGAACTAAAAGGACTGTCAACAGTGGGTCAAATTACATAAAAATTTAAGCTCTCTGGTAATCTCAACTGTTTTTGTAATTATAAATACCAGTAAAAATGCATTGGGTTTTTGGTATGTAACTCCATATTTTAAAAATCTCTAAAATTCAAGTGCATGAAAGTTAAAGATACTCTGCGGTTTGGGATATACAGTGTATGAAGACGGAGTAGGTAACAATTACAAGAAAAAAGAGGGGTTACAGAAGGGAATAAGAACAGTATATATGTATATGGACTGCTGTTAACTCTATACTAAGAAAAATACTGGTTCTTCAAATGAAACAATGATACAACACTAACGTAGAAGTTAATGATAAGGAAAACTAGGCATTCGGGGGGTTATATGGGAAATCTGTTCATTCTGCATGATTTTTTCTGTAAACCATAAGAGCTATAACTAAAAAATTAAATTGCTGCCTAGGACAAAGAGAAACATTATATAATGATAAAGGGTCAATTAAAGACAAAGTATATATATGGGAAGCATTATATATATAGATAGATATAGGTAGATGATAGATAGATGATAGATAGATGATAGATAGATAATATATAGATATATACAACAAAGCTACAAAATATATGAAGCAAATGTTGACAAATTGAAGGGAGAAATTGATAGTGGAAATTGACAAATAGGAGAATTCAATAAATGACAATAAAGGGTCACTGCCCAATAATGTAGTGACCCTTTAGACAAAATATTAAGAAGGAAGAGTGAAATATAAAGTGTTAAAGATGAGGAATAAAAGTGGGGGATATATGGAAATTCTCTATTTTCTGCAATAATAGTTCAGTAAACCACCTGTTCTAATAATAACATGAATATAATGAAAATGACTACTAAAATCATGAAGAAAGTTCTTTTAAGAAAAAAATAAACCTTAGAAAAATCTTCCCCTACACATGAGCACGAGAACTTCAGAAAACTTAATGATCTGTCTTAGAGGATTGGAGATATTAAAAAATGTGGTTTATTTTAGAATTGGTAGTTGTTCTGTGAGCAAATATTTTCCAGATGAACCCTACTTGATGTTACATATCTATTAGAATAAAAATGTACTACAAAAAAAAGAGGGGGCAGAAAGGGAGTATAAGGCCAGGTTAGTTTTAATGCAATCCATTCTAAGAAATACACCATAAAGGAAGAAACATTTAAAAGTTAAAAAATATTCTGACATAATTTAAATCAATGATGACATAATTCTTCTTTGTATATTACAGGCCTAACTATTGGTCTCAATACTCTCTGAGATTGAGATAAATTACTGGTTTAGGGAATTTATTTTCATTTATGCCATATTTAGTTGTAGCTTATCAAATTCCAACTTGGGAATTCTTCACATCTTTTTGGAATGAATTAGTGTCAAAAACACTGGGCCAACTCCTTCTTATAAGGGGTAAGAAATCTCAAAATCTTTTTCACTGTCCTCCAGAGAAAATATTATGGACCCAGATGGACTTTTTAAATTAATGAGTATGCATAAGTATGTGCAAGTAAAGTGATATACCAGAAAGATATCTCTTCTGCAGTCCTGAGTTGATTAAAAACAGGTCTATAATTCCTATGAAGAAATGATCAGAATCCTGATCATCACAGCACTCTTTCAGTAGGCATCAAAGCAAGAAACCAAAGAATGAGGGTGGAAGTGGAGGGAATGACAGAGAGAGAAATAAATGGAGGAAAAAATCCAGAACGTCTTCACAGATCATGTAAAAGTCATTAGAGCCTTCTCTGCTCATTCAGAAGAATGGGTTCTTGCTGTTTTTCAGTGTACCTGGAGTATGGCTAAAATGGGTCTTATGCTTGGACCACCACTCTCAAGGAATTTCAGAAAACTACAGGCAGACAGAGGTGGTCTCAGAAGAGAGAGAATTTAACAAGTAATCAATGCTGATGAGATTACTAGAAATACCCCCACATTTGCAAAAAGAGCTTCTGGGATCTCAGTCAGTGAACACTGAAGAATAAATGACCAAAAAAAAAGAGAAAATGTTTACACCTTGTATTGGTCAGCCAAAGGGGTGCTAATGTGAAATACCAAAAATGGGTTGGTCTTTATAAAGGGTATTTATTTGGGGTAGAAGTCCACAGATACCAGGCCATAAAGCGTTAAGTTTCTTCTCTCACCACAGTCCATTGCCACATGTTAGAGCAAGACAGCTGCCAGCATTTGCCTGGGTTCAGGGTTCTGGGGTTACTCTCTTCCTGGCACTGCATGTCTCTCTGGGCTTAGCTCCTGTTTCCTCCACAAGGTCAGATGTAGACGATCAGGTGAATGGCTTGCTTCTCTTCTCCTGGGGCCTTCTTTCCAACATCAAAACTGCTTCTCAAAAGACTGCTACAACTCTGTTCTTGCCATGCATTTTATATTTGACTCCCCACCCACCAAGGGGTAGGGCTCAATGCCCTATTGACGTGACCCAGTCAATGCCCTAATCATAACTTAATCATGCACAGATTAACAGATCAGTTTACAAGCAGGATCCAATTATATTTTTGGAATTCATAATTACATCAAACTGTCCAACTGCAGCACTCCACCCTCTGAATTCCAAAAATACATTACAATATTTAAAAAACCTTAAATCAGTAACAATTCAAGTACAGAATCATATCATAGGCAGTTTAAAGAAATACAGTTTCTCTTCAGGCAAAATCCCGTCTGCTTTAGACCTCTGAAACTTACAAAACCATTTAACTGCTTCCAATACACAATGGAAACATGAAGGATAATCATTTTCATTATCATAAGGAGGAATTGGGATGTTAGACATGAGTCATGGATCCTCTACAGTTCAGTAAACCTGCAGGGCATCCTCCATTCGATTTCAAAGTCTGAGAGTGATTCTTAAGATGATGGTGTCTTCTCCTAGGGGCCACATGGGGACCCACTCTTTCCACAGGCTTGCCCAATGGCCACTTTCTTGGTTCCACCCTCATCAAGCATCTGGGTGTCAACCAAGCTCCAGACCTCACCCTCCAAGAGTGTTGGGGTGATTGCCACAACTTACCCAACCTATGGGTTAGAGTCTTAGCCCCCTTAGTACAGTGAGGTGAAGACAAAATTCCCCCTAACCTTTGGCATACAGGTTCAACCCTCTCAGACCAACGAGTTGATGACCTGGCCTTCCCTAACTTTTGGCATACAGGTTCAACACTCTCAGAGCAATGGGTTGACCACCTGGCTTTCTCAAATCCATAG
This sequence comes from Cabassous unicinctus, assembly GCA_029593785.1. Classification (NCBI taxonomy): domain Eukaryota; kingdom Metazoa; phylum Chordata; class Mammalia; order Cingulata; family Chlamyphoridae; genus Cabassous; species Cabassous unicinctus. The sequence continues at coordinate 15,554 of JAQZBX010028753.1, forward strand.
GGGACAGGCAAACCACTCTCAGACCTATGGGGTGCTGACCTTAACTGCCCTAATCTTTGAGGAATGTGCTCCAACTTCCCTGCTCCCTGGGATGGCAAAAGTCTCCCAGAACATTGGGTGGAGACATCCACCCACTTCAACTCCCGGGGAAAACTCACCCTCTCTGCACCAAGGGGCATCAAAACTTTCTCAGAACATCGGGTAGGAACATCTAGCTTCTTCAACTGCAGGGGAAAACTCATCCTCTCTGTACACATGGGTGGGGCTCCTCTCTTCGCCCAAGGAGATGTCTTAAGTCCAGTTCTCTGCTTCCACAGTTTTCTTCTTAAAGCTGATTCTCCTTCAATCACTCCTTTCTCTGTTTTCTTTTGTCCAAGCTGACAGTGGTTTTGTTCATACAGCTCTCGCAAAAACTTTGTTGGTTTAGCATGCAGGAAGCAGGGTTCCAAGCCATCAGACAGTAAGACTTTCCACAAGTCTTTCCAAGATAACTGCATCTTCAATTCTGATTTACAAGTTCCAAGTTTAGTAAAGTCTTCAAATAGGGCATTTTCATCTGGGAATTTCATTTCCAGAAAGTTGGAAGTTCTGGAATCAGTTTCTGTTTTCTTTGTGCCCAAAAGTTCAGTCCTTAATGAATTTCACTCATCTAGTATACTGCTATAAGCTGCAAGGAGAAACCAAGCCACATTCTCCAAGTTTACCTTGGAAAGTTCTTCAGCTAAATGCTCCGGTTCACCATTTTTAAATTCTGTCTTCCATATAACACCAGGAGTTAATCTTGCTAATTTCTCTGCAACTTTAAATCATGGATAGCCTTTCTTCCAGTTTCCAATAATGGCTTCATTATTTACTTCTAAGGCATAAGAGAAAGTCTCTTTAGTGTCCCTTTTACTATCAACAGTCTCTTCAAAGTGATCTAGGCATTTTCCACCAAGCATTCCACAATTCCTCCAAAAACACCTCTTACCCATTTATAAAACTGTTCCAACATTTTGGTAATTGCAAAAGCAGTACCCCACTCCTTAGTACCAAGTTCTGTATTGGTCAGCCAAAGGGGTGCTAATGTGAAATACTAAAAATGGGTTGGTCTTTATAAAGGGTATTTATTTGGGGTAGAAGTCCACAGATACCAGGCCATAAAGCGTTAAGTTTCTTCTCTCACCACAGTCCATTGCCACATGTTAGAGCAAGACAGCTGCCAGCATTTTCCAGGGTTCAGGGTTCTGGGGTTACTCTCTTCCCAGCACTGCATGTCTCTCCAGGCTTGCCTCCTGTTTCCTCCACAAGTTCAGCTGTAGACGATCAGGTGAATGACTTGCTTCTCTTCTCCTGGGGCCTTCTTTCCAACATCAAAACTGCTTCTCAAAAGACTGCTTCAACTCTGTTCTTGCCATGCCTTTTATATTTGATTCCCCACCCACCAAGGGGTGGGGCTCAATGCCCTACTGATGTGGCCCAGTCAACGTCCTAATCATAACTTAATCATGCACAGTTTAAAAGATCAGTTTACAAGCATGATCCAATCATATTTTTGGAATTCATAATTACATCAAACTGTCCAACTGCAACATACCTCAAGGACAAGACAGTCTGTAGAAACCCATGTGACACCAGATATGCCCTTGCTTAACCAGAGATGGAAAACCTTTTCCAGGAATGCTAAATTAGCCTCAGGTCCTTGGTCAAATGTTTCTCCCCACAGAGCAGGCTGAAACCTGTAGGAACAGGCTCCACCTCAACTTTGTGGGTCCAGGGAAATGTGACCACCTGATTGTGCAGGGTGTCTGGCATGGGGATTTGGCTCACCCTTCCTCCACTGTGGGGATATCTGGAGGCTTGAACATATGCCCTGACCATTGTTTGGGAGCCAGGGGCAGGGAGGCAGGACAGAGGGAATCTTTAAATAGAATTCTCCTAAAATGAAGACCAGGCTGAATAGAACACACAGGCATGACATTAAAAGGGCTCTTTTCTGAGAAACAGGGTCACAAAGCTCTAATTCTCTTCTGTGGTAGTGGTCCAAATATACATGTATTATGAGTAAATCAGGAGTCAAACTCATGATTATGGGGGAAAAGTAGTAAATGCATGAGAAGCCATGAAAAACAGGCAGCATCCACACCAAACCTTACATGTTGAAAGTGGAAGACAATGGACAATGTGTGCCAAATATCTGCTATGGACCATGCTTAGGGGTCATAGTCTGATGATACTATCTCATAATCTGTAACAAAGTTCCATTAAGGTGTTGTGTGTTGTTGGAATGCTGTTGTATGTGGAGTCTTACAACATGCATGATGCTTTTTCTTTCTAAGTTCAACTTCTGTAATAAAAATGTACTTAAAAAACAATAACATGGGCTGGTGAAAATTACATTAAATGCATGATATGGACTCTACTCAGGAGAAAGATTTTGATGATATTTTCCTGGCACATCCCGGGTGACTTTCAAATAGAAAAACCATTTTAAAAATACCTGGCAACTTACTATTTTTTGCAAATGACTCTTAAAATATCTAATATCATATTAGTAGAAATGTTTTCCTAAGAATGAGTCCATTACTCAAAAGATAATAACCATTATGTGAAAATGAATGGCATTTGTTAGCTCCCCTGTAGTACAGTCTAAAAGCACAAGAGGAATCAGTGATTTCATTTCATGGTGAATGCCATTCATTCAAAAATTTTTGTACAATTTTTTATATTTGTTGAATAATGGTAATTACAGTAACTGGGAGAATAATGATAAGCTAGTTCCAAATGTTTTTCTCTGATTTTTCATCATGGAATTAGGCCACTTTTGATTCAGTAATTTAGAGAAGAACAGTGTGAAATATTTCATGAATCTGTCCTCTATTGATAGCCAGCTCGTTTTTCTGTCACAGAAAGCACTTCTGATTAGTCTCAAAATTCTTTGAGATTTCTCATGAACATAGGGATCCATATGGAAATTACTGCTGTTTGGTCACATTTTACTAGTTTGAAAGTATTTTACCCGATTCCAGAACTAAGGGTCAGGTTAGTTTCCTGAAGAGGAAATCAAAGGAAAATGCAGGCACCCATGGTCCTCCACCCTACCCCTGATCACCAGGCCTTATTCTGATTGCCTCCCTCACCACCCCAGAACCTGAAACAAGCCCAAGCTTGAGAGACAGACAGGCTGGAGACTAGTAGTCTGTGTCTCATGTTGCCCAAGTGTTCCCACAAGATATTCTCCAACCCCACCCTGCCCACCCACCCGACCTCCAGGCAGGAGGGGTGAGCCATCACACTCCCTGTCTCTTCTGCTGGTTTTCAGGATCCCCCTACATTCTGCTTTTATAGGGGTACACAACATTGACCCTTTTCACTCTAGTAGCCTTGGTGAGAGTGTGGCCCCAGTGGGTTTTGGGCTTCCCTTTTTCTTCAACCTTGGTGGGATTTGAGCCTGCTGATGTTGGAATATTTGTGGAGACCTGGTCCTCAAGATCTTGTAGCCTGTGGCCAGGGTTGACATCCAAAGTAAGTTGAGCCTTCTAGTCATCCCTCCTAAGGCATCAGACCAGTGAGTTAAGCCATCAGTGCTTATGAAACATGACCTGAAACCACCTGAATTCCATCAAGCATCCCCAGCAATACCACGTGGAGAAGAAGAATCACCAAAGTGAACTTCTGTATTCCAAGGAGACTGATGGGGAAGATGGGTAATTGTACACAGCCAATGATACAAATAATACAAATGTATAAAAAAGTCATGCAGTTAGTATAATAGTTGGTGAATTTTTCCATTATACATTTGTTCTCTTGAATCATTGAGATATGGAGGAAGACTGAGGACCAAGACCCTGTATAGATCAATATATAGATACAGATTTAATAATGTATATATATATATAAATTACTTAGAACCTTTCATTAAGTTTTCACATGAGAAAACATTTGGCAGTGATCTTCTCATAGAAGTTAGAATGGGGAGGTCATAGAGCAGGAGTTAATTTTAATTTTAAATTCATACTCATTTCACAGCATGTCTTGATAAGGCTATTCCTTTGTCCTCCAATCTATATTCACTGAAGACACACTAAGTGTCTCTGATCAGTCTCTTGGTTTCATTAACTGCTAGAAACTTTCATAGAAATTTCTCTAGAAATGGTACTCTTTCCTCTCGATTATGGGAAAGTTATCTGAGCAGGTTCTCTGATCAGATAATCTTTCAGGTAGGGTTGGTTTGATTTTGGTTTTGTTTTATATGGCTTCATTTGTGATTTTTATTCCATTCTCTACCTCAGTGTGTAAGTAATTTTGGGTCAATGGTGACAAATTATGCATTTCTAGATAAATATATTTATTAGGCCACTCAGCCAGTCTGATAGTCAACAAATAATCATTTAATGGTATCATTCAAGAAAAGTGAACCTACTCAACTAGAACTTCCAGCTATCCTTAATGGTGTTAAAAACAATTCAACCCAAATATGAATTGCCTTAAAATTTGCTTATGATTTACAAAAAAAAATAAGTGTACATCAGTTATGTTTGTAAATGTGGAAGTTTCCTGTATTTGGGAAATTTAGTTTTTACAAATTTATTTTCAGCAAATTGTCAGTAGACAATGTACTGTGTTCAGTAATTGTTATAAAGCTGACATTGTGGAGGAGACAAATTTGTAGATGCAAAGATAAAACACATGTCCCTATAGAATCCAGTGTTTAGAAGGCTTAGCTCACTTATTCTTAAAATTACATTCATATATTTACCTTCTGCAAAAATTTGAAGTAAATTAACATAAAGCTAGCAATGTGAATGAATTCACTGCTCTATTTTCACAAAAGTTTTATCTGGTTTCCTAACACCTTTTTAGAAAGGAACCTCATTTATGGTTGTGTTCAATTCCATTTAAGCATAGTTGAAAATGATATTTTCCCTTGTGTACATTTCCCCCTGAAAATTTTTTTACACACACAAACAAACCAACTTTTATGTCTAAGAGGAGTAGATGAAAGAAAGGAGCCCTTCCATAGATACAGTTCTGCCTCATATTGTGCACTTGGGCTTGTGGATAATTACTGAAACTCTCTGTGTTTCCATCACACATCTGATAAGGAAGGAAAAAGATGAACCTTTGGCTTTAGACTTTCTAGTTAATAAAAAGACCCATGCCAAGTGAAATAGCCAAACTTTAAAAGTCACATATTGGACGATTCCATTTATATAACACTTTTGAAATGACACAATTATACAGATGAAAACAAATTAGTGTTGCCAGGAATTGGGAATGATGAAGATGGGGTGGGGATCTGAGGAAATCAGATAAGATATAAGGGCTGAATAGTTCTGTACCTTGATCACATAGTGGTTAAACAAACTGACACCTGTGTAAAAATGGAAAAGAAAAAGAATTGTGCACACATTGAATCAATTTCAATTTCCTGGCTTTGATATTGTTCCTTAGTCATGTCAGAAGCTACTATTAGTGGAAACTGTGTAAAGGGTATATGGGATATCTCTGTATACTATCTTTGCAAACTTCCCTGAATCTATCATTATTTGAAAATACAAATAAAAAACATAAATTGCATTGCAATATACTGCAAAGAAATGATATCAAAATAAAAATACTATTTACAAGATCATCAAAAATATAAAATAAATACATCAAGGAATCTGAAAAATGAACAAGATCAGGACTTTGGTCACTTATATTAAAAACCTTCCTAAATGAATGGGAAAGTAAATAAATGGAGAGGTAGAACATGTAAATGGACCCCAACCACAGTATTAGTAAGTTTTTAAAATTTATATGGAAATGAAAATAACTTCAAACAGCCAAAAACTTTGAAAGAAAAATAGATTTAGAAGACCTAAACTACGTGATATCAAGACATAATTTAAAGCTTCATTATTCGACAGCATGTGAGTTTGGCAAGTAAATAACAAAGTCAATCCATGAAACACAATGCAGAAACCAGAAAAAACCTCATACATATGGTTAATAGATTTTCTGCAGTTATGCTATGACAATTCAGTGGAGAAAATATGGGCTTTCCAATAAATAGTGTTCAAACAATCACATATTAATAACAGACTGTAATGTGGAATGTAAACTCTGAAACTTCCATAAGAAAACATGGAATGGAAATACTCATATTTTTGAGTTAGGCAATGGTTTCTTGGCTATGGCAGCAAAACCACAATTTCCAAATAAATTAAATAGGATCTCATCAATAAAGAACTTCTGTTATTCAAAAGATATCAGGAAGAGAATTAGAAAATAAGCCATAGACACAGAGATAAGTTCTGAAAATCATATATCTGTGGAATGACATCAAAAATGTGGTGAGAGCTCACAAAGCTCAAAAATAACAAAATTATAGGTAAAATATTCAAACACTTTAATAAAAAGACAATGCATTTATGTCAATCTGAAAGCACCTTAAATATGCACAAAACCATTAGTCTTTAGGAAAATGCAAATTATAAACACAACACATCAACTCCAATATCTAAAATTTAAGAGAACTCAACATAACAACTGTTGGCCAGGATGTGAAGGAAATGGAACCCTCACACAATGCTGGTGGGAATGTAAAATGGTACATCAGCTTTGAGAAAAAATTGCAGTTTCTTACAAAACTAAATAACCCCCCATAATAAGGCCCAATCATACAGAGATACTGTTACCTATGGTTTTGGACAGCAGGAATGACAGATTTTCTGTCACCACATGGAAAGTCAAGCAGGGGCCCCAAAAAGGAGCCCAAACTGAAAACTAAAACTCAAAATTTTACTTAATTGGTGATACCAACCATACTTAAAAGATTTTGTTCAAGAAGACAAAAAGAAAGGGGCACACCATTGCTGAGAATAATATGGGGTTTGCACCTATCTTCCTAGAAAAAATCGAGAGGTAATTGACTAGTAACACTAGAGACTCAGAACCCCTCTTCTATTTACATTTAAAAAGGAGGGAGACAGGTCTGTCCAGAGCTGGCTGATAGCCAAGGCAGATGCAGCAGGCAAACAATTCAAAAGGGCAGAGTTTTACTTAAAATGATTGAGATGATGCAATAGGGAAAGCGTTTCTTTGACTTTTCAGATAGAAGAGATCCAGAGTGCATCTGCAGCCCTGGGGAGGCCCCTTTTACTCAGGGTCATGGAATATTATTTTTACTGGGAAACCGCTCTCTGTCAGTTACCAGGAAGGCTTGCTCAACCAAGGCTCCTACTAGCAGTAAGGCTACAGACCAGGAGAGCTATTGGCAGGACATGAGAGCATCTCATATGAGTCACAGGTCAGGCCAAGGCAGCCATCCTACAGGGGGCCACAGCCGCTTCCCTGAACTTCCCTCTTTCTTCCTCCTGCATATTAAATGCCCACTTCGCTGCCCCCTGGGGAATTGTGACTATTGGAACAATCCTTATTAAACAGTACCTCCTAGTGGTAGCCTCTTGTGTTCTTACTTTCCACCATAGATATTGATGATAACTTAATCCCTTGCCTGGAATACACAGAAACCCTGACAATTGCATATATAAAATCACATCTGGCCACCATCTGCCTTTCCCCTCAACCTGGGGATTTGTGGTCTCTGCACCTTTAAGCAAAGGGAGTTGTCAGCACTGGGCAGCAGCCATTGGCTGGGCATCTTGGGAATGCCTCTCAGCATCCTCTTTCCCCAGGCCTCCTGAGCACTTTCTCAGCCAGGGTCAGATCCCAAGCAGAGCTATATGGAAGGACAGTCATGGTCTTTGTCCCATCCCCACATATGACACCACCATGGACACCTTGTCTAAAATACCAATTGAATTACAGTCCTGAAAGCATCTAGCATTAAGTAGGTCTGTATAAGCATGTTCAGAGTTGAGGACCTTGTAGGCTTCCATATATGGCCAATAGGTTTTCTGTAGAAATGCTAAGACAATTCAGTGCAGAAAACGGGCTTTTCAACAATGAGTGTTCAAACAATCAAACATGATCTAGCCACCGTTATGCTAGTGAGAACAGACAACCCTAAGATCAATTGGGACACCCTAGAGAAAGAGAAATGGTTGCCTATGAGGCTCCATTACCACAAGGAAAGTCAAACAGGTCCCTAAAAGGGAGCCCAAAGTGGAAATTGAAAATTTTACTTGATAATACTTAAGAAACTTTAAACGACATCAACAATGAAAACTGATGAAATTAGCTTGAATAAAATTAAAGATATTTGTTCAGAGAAAGACACTGTTGAATACAAAAGACAAGATATAGATTTACAGAATACATACATAAATCTCATATATAACTAGGAGCTTGTATCCAAGATATAAGAACACTTAACACTCAGTCAAAAGAATTCAAACATTCCAATTAAAAATGGTTAAATGATCTAAATCCTACCCCATTATAAAGATATATGGGGGGAAATAATGTAAGAAGAAAATCTCAACATATTAGGGAAATGCAAATTAGAACATAATGAGATAACACCACCCACTAGTTTGAAAAGAAAAATGAGAATAACAAATAGTAGCATGAATGTAGAACAACAGGAACTCATATTTATTACTCATATGAATGCAAAACAAAACAATACAGCCACTTTGAAAGGTAATGCCAGTTTCTTATAAAGTAAATCATACACTTAACAAATGGTCATTTAACCCCACTTGTATATATTTACTCAAGTGAATGGAAATTATTTCCACAAAACATTTTGTACATAAATATTTAAGCAGCTTTGTTCTTGGCCACAAAAATTGGAAAAAATAAAAATGTTCATCAAAAGATGGAAAAAACATCAGAGTGAGGAGAAAGGGCAGACTGACTGGTAAGAGTAACAGACCCCTTTCATCCCAGAAAAAAGAGAGAGAGGCAATTGACTAGCAACATTAAAGAATCCAAGCCCCTCCTCTATTTACATACAAAAGAAGAGAGTCAGACCTCAACTGAGCTGGCTGATATCCAAAACAAATGCCCTCAGGCAAAAAATTCATAAGGCCAGCTTTTTATTAAAAAGATGGAGATGATGCGATGGAGAGAGCATTTCTCTGGGCATTGCCATAGAAGAGAACCTGAGTACCTCTCCTGCCCTGGGCAGTTCCCCTTGATACAGTCATAGAATTTTTTTGCTAGGAAACTTTCTTCCCAATTTACCAGACACCCTGTTTCAACCAGGGCTCTAATACCAGCAAGGCTGGGCCAGGTGAGCTAACAGCAAAACAAGAGAGGGTCTCACATCAGTCACAGATCAGGCCCAGGAAGCCACCCTACAGGGGCCCACACTATACCTTTCCTGAAGGGTCCCTGCCCACTCCTCCAGAATTAAAAGCCAAGTCCCCTGCCTCTCTGGGAATTGTGACTGTAGGAATAATACTTATCCATCAGTGACACATTGCAGTGGCCTCTTTTTCTCTTGCTTTTTGCACTATAGTTATTGGTGCTTTAATACCTTGCCTGGAATAAAAGAAACCCTGACTATTGTACACACAAAATCACAGATTGTCACAATCTGCCTTTCCCCATGATCTAGGGATCAGTGGGCCATCAGCCCCAGGTAGTGACAACTACCCTGCTGAACTGTGGTCTTTCCTTGCCATCTTCCTTCCACAGGCCTCCCCAGGACATTCGCAGCCAGAGTCAGATCCCAAAGCAGAGATATAAGGAAGGGCAGTCCTGGGATAAAAGTCTCACCCCCAAATATTTTGCCACCATAGACACTTTGCCTTAAATACTCATTGAATTTCAGCCTGAATATTGTCTGGCTTTTAGTAGGTCTTTGTAAGCCTGTTCAGATTAAAGGCCCTGCTGGAATCCCACTTTTGCAGAAAGGAATTAGCCAGTGATGAGATGACACGTGGAAGTAGGTGTCCACATGTCCTGGGAAAGGTACCCACCTGAGGAGGTAGGTGTCCTTCCCTCTGGCTTAGGAACTACTAATTCAGCTTAGGAACTACTGACCTGTAGAGACCAGGCCTTGCTTGGTTATTCCACAGGAAGCTTCTGAGCTCAGATGGAAGGTTGTCAGGCAGTTTAGCGCTTGTTCCTGGAGGTGGATCTGACCAAGATCTGTTAGTTTTCTGTGAATGATTTCTTGTAGATGATTTCAGGCTTGGTTCATCACTTAAGATGCAATCCTTGGCCGTTGCTCCTAAACCCTCTAGCAGATTTTACTCACTTCTTCCAAAGGCAGACATTCTGAAAGCTAGAAGATTCAGTGTAGATGAAGCTGGGAAAGAGCCACAGGCTTCTCTCCACTCAAAGCCTTCTTCCAACTACTCCACCACCAGGTGGCAGGTTAAAAATTGCACAGCCTCTGGAAAATGGGCATTCCCATTCCTCACTTTTCCTAGCCCCATTTGAGAATCACCTGCATGGAAGCAGACACTTAACTTCTAGCCAGATGAAAGTTCTTGTTCTCTGTGGACATCTCCTGAAAGGACAGGGCAGTGGGTTCATGGGCTTGAGGGAGGGAGGGCTTTGAGAGGGCAGGGCCTCCAATGAGGGACCTAGGCAGCTCAGGGGCAGGAGGCTCACATGAGGGGTGGACCAGGGTTATGTCACAGATGTCTGATTATGATGTCCCTGGTCTCACAGTCAGAGACTGGACCAGGAGCAAGAGCTGAAATAAAATGTGGACATTGGAGTCTGGGTGCAGCTAGGATGCTCCCCACCTCCTGCTCCTCCTTCTTGACTCCCCATCACATGTTCTCCAACTGGGACCTGCCCCCTCTATGAATCTGGGGCCAGGGCACAGGTCACTGTTCCCCTCCCACACCCACCCTCTCTGCCCTTGGGGAAGCTAAAGAAAAGTAGAGGAACACCAAGGAAAGCCCTTTTCGGGTCAGAAAGGAAATACCAAAATTCACATGCTCAGTGAACACAGGAAGCAGTTTAGCAAAATGAGCAACTATAGAGAATTTAAATGGAGGATTTTGGAGATGACACAGAAGATGTGACCACTAGATGGAAGTAACACACAATTTAGTCATAGCGGGGTTGTTGTTGACTGCTTTGTAGGCAGGGTACCCTGCAGGAAACTTCCAGAGGTCACAGTTGGGAAGGAGTCTCCTGAAGTGGAAGGAAGGCAAGGGTGTCCAAGGCAGCTTGGTGCCTTTTAAGGATCCATGCCTAGCATACAAATTGAGGACTTATGTTGTGCCAGGTTCCTGGGATTTACAAAGCCTGTTAATAATAAATGGCTAAAAAATGCTTATTGAGCTAATTTTAAGACAATCTGCTATGTAATTATTTTAGCTTGGCTGTGCCCCAAAGATCTCAAAATAACTTCATTTCTTCATAGGCATATTCTCAAGATACTTTTCTGTAAAAGGGACAGCTAGGCAAGCCAGCTTTGAGAGTTATAATGCTACTATGTCTGAGATGACTCATCAGTATTACCAACAACAATGCCAAGCCCTTCCCACAAATGCATTTGTCCCTGTCCCTATGTTGCATGAGGGATTTTCAATGTGGAGGGATCTTTCCAGAGGAAGACTCCTCCATGGGATGCATCCCCAAGGCCTGATGCACAGGATGGCACACCGTTTGGAAGGCCTTTCATTTCTTGGTAGGTAGATGTTTGTTTATTAAGAGATATTTCTAGGACAAGTAATGCCATTTATAAGGGCTTTTCAATTATTTTTAAAGCCAACAGACTTCTCTAAAGTAAACTCTGTCAGGGACCCCTAAATCAGGGCAAAGTCACACCTGGGTCTCTTGTGACACTTTCTGCCTTGGTCTACAGGCCATACCCCTACTTCGTACCTCAGGCAGTTGCCTAATTAGGTCTGGCTATAGGCCGTGGGGCCAGTTAGGTCCAAACTAACTGTGGATATATTTACTTATAGAAACATTCACACCAACATTGATGTCTACATTTTTTTTATTGTAGGTTACAATCAAATTTTTCAAACCAATATTTGTAAAATGATATATAAATATATGTATATATATGCATTTGCTTACATAAATGTTATTATATATATATATATATATATATATATTTTAAAGGTGCTTAGATTACCTAAATATTACACAGAAATTAAAGGGATTCCCATGTTCCCCACCTTCCACACCTCCCATAACATCCCACATAAACATCTTTTGTTAGTGTGGCACATCACATGCAATGGATATACATATCTTGGGGTTTTGCCAGTAAGCATAGACCAC
>JAQZBX010028754.1:0-27652 GCA_029593785.1 Cabassous unicinctus
TTAAAGGTGGCAGAGCTGAGGTCTCACCAAGATCTGTTGACTGCAAGGCTGGCTCTCTCTCTCTGCACTTTGCCAAGTCTTGCTGGTCCCTCTTTTTTATTAGTTCTTTTCTGTTCATCCTCCATAGTTGGTTTCATATTATTAGCCTGCCCATTTTTTTGAGTTTCAGAAGCCATGATGAAAGCATTTGAATAATATTCATCTCTGCATGAAATAACTGCAGGTGCATTGTACAATACTCTCATCTGTTGTAACAGGCATGGGATTCTTGATTTTACAGCAGAATTGTGAATCAAAACTAGAAGTCTGCTGCCATCAAATTGTTCTTATCTTGGAAGTGTCCTGAAAGATCAACAGTAAACACAGACACACACACATATTATAAAACTGTAACTTTCCATTTTCACTTAGAATCTTATCATAAATACTTTGCTGTGTTAATAAAATTTTTTCTAAATACTTTTTAATGGCTATATAATATTCCATTTGATAATGTCCCTTAAGCGTGTCATTATTTTTGCCATTATAAATGTTTATTGAATATTCTTATGCATCTCTGTACACATCTATATTTCCATAGGCTATATTTCTGGAAATAGAATCTGGGTCAAAGGCAGGACTGTTTTTTAAGGCTTTTGATATTGGCCTTGAGAGAACCTGCACACTATTTCATGAGCGATCCACTTCCTGATACTCTTGCCAATGGTGATATTATTTCTATGCATTGTCAGTTATATAAATGAAAATGTCAGCTTATTGTTTCATTTTCATTTCATTTATTATAAATAAAATTGATTTTTCCTATGTAAGCTATGTGTATTTCTTTTGTATATTATCTATTCGTGTCCTTTGCCCATTTTTTAATTATTTTCATCTTTTTCTTACTAATTTATGAGAGCTTTTCATAAATTAAAGATTCACTATATATACTGTAAATATTTTTTTATTTTCTTCTAAATTATATTTGTGTTGCCCTTGGAGTTGTTTTCCCCCACCCCTTTAAGTTTCTATATAGAGAATTCCGCAAGAATGTTAGGTTATTTTCTCATGGAAATAACTGCCTTTGACAGGTGACATTGAATAGCATAACATACACATGCTACTATCATCTTCAAAATCAGAATTACGTCAAGGTCAACAAACCAATGCCTTCTGGACAGAATACTTTTCTTGACGTGTCATATGTATTATTATCATGGTAATACTACAACAGTTTTCTGAAATGGCATTTGCAAAGTGATCATCTTGAGGCATATACATTACGTTTCTAGGTTGCGACTGCTGAAGTTTCCTTGTGCAATTTTATGGGGTGATCATGCTCTCCCACCACCCCCCTCCCCTAACATGCACATTCAATTTAAAACCCAGCTCAACGGAGGGCTGCACATAGTTAATAATTTCTAACTCATCATATTCCACACTGCACCTAGGATAGTATCTTGCCCAGAAAATGTTTGTGAAGGACTAATTCAAAGACAATCAGGTAGAACAAGAGAAAAATCCTTTGTTTTTAGTTTTGAATAAAAGCAATCCAAATTATGAAAACACAAACCTGGCAGCATGTCTGGAATGTATTAAAGGATTAGAGCTCTAAATAAGTTTCAAATCGGGATTATTATACAGATCAAGACAGTGAAACACGATGAGGTTAAGTGACTAGCTCACAATTGCATAGAATTGCGTCTGGTTTCATATACAAGAGTATCAGCAAGTTGGAGAAGCAGATGTGGCCAATAGTGTGACTCAGAGTGTGGCACCATGAATCTATGCCTTGTGGACTTCCAACTACAGAGAGCAAAATTGAACAGGGCTTCAGCCGCTGGACTCTGAAATCCATTCCCGTGTCCGGCCACTCTTCTACCAGCTCCTCCTAGACTGAGTGTGGCAGATACCTAATCAGACCTGCTCCTTTGAGACACAAAACTCCACTGATGACAAAATTCTGGCTCAAGGACTCTGCTAAAGCCTTGCCCAACCTTCCTTAGGCTATGTGGCAGTCCACCCATCCTTAGACCTCAAGACACAGGGCCTAACCCTGCTCCCCGTCTTCTCTGGGGGTCACGCTTGTAGCCTGGTTTGACAGCTCTCCCTGTCTTTCCTAGCTCTTTCCCCGTTTTCTCTCAGAGGCATTTTCCCTAATGTGATCCTTGCATGCTTAATTTTGTTTTTGGCATCTATTTCTTAGGGGACCTAGACTAACACAGCGAGAAATTGCTGTGAATTTTCTTATTCTTAAAAGAGTCTACTTTTCCCCCTGTTTCAAAAACCCTCTGAACATCACATTAAAGACTTCTTTTTCCAGGAAATGGCAACAGTGTACATGCTTATAAAATTTGGCATGCGATTTTGGTGGGTGCATGGGAATACTGGAGCCCATCCATGGGACACCAGGTTAAGTGTCTCTGTAATACTCTCTGAGGACATTGATTGTCCATACTGATGAAAACTAATTATACTTCAAGGACTTTTCTTTTTCTCTTTATAATGCAGGCGGCCTATCCATTCATACCCTGTGGTGATATTCAAATTATTTAACAACCAATCAGAACAACCACCAGCCTCTACAACACATACTAGTGCCCACCCTGTTTGTCCCCATTATCTTCCTTGAAGTCAACAATAACCCTTAACTTACTCATAATTCTCGATTTTCATTATGGGATGTTCAACAACAGTTATTAAATATTAACTGGGTATGTAGCCTTGGGTAAAGGGAAGCATCAGAAAAGAAAACAAAAAGTGACAGGAAAACTAGCAGTTCCGCTTAGGAGTTAAATGCAAGTCTGGTGTAGGTTTGTGCAATGGTTTGCACCCCACTATTCTTTAAATAGCCAACAAAAGGTTTTCTAGGCAGCCATTTTTAATTGGTTCAATCCTCATTCATATCTTTTGAAAAACCCTCACAATTTGAGTTGAACTGCATGTCTACCTTCTTCTGTTCCAACTCTTTGGTTCACTTTGTCTGTTGCGTTTCCCATATGGTTCAAAAAAGCACTCTGCGTAATGCTTTTCTCTAGCGTGCCCTTTTGATTCCCAACATTCTTCCAAGGGCCTTAACTCTATAACCATTACCTGATCATGGTGCTTTCATCTAGGATTAGGTTTTGCACTTCTATTGATCTTCCTCTATGGGGTTGAATGTAGTAAATGAACCTCCTAGCTCCCAACAAATTTGCATGTAATTGCCTGTCCAGTGCTGAGCACTGAATGCTGGGCTGGAAGAATACACTAGCATTAACAGAGCCAAAATGTTTTTCTTTCAAAGGCTCTGCTCCTTTGTAAACGTGGCATATATGGGAAGAAGCAGAAAGCTTTCTCAGGTTTGGGAAAATGGAGGGTGGGGTGGGGGGAGGTGTCCGGAAATTGTCATCATGCTAGCTAAATCATTGTAACCTCGAATGCACCTTTTTGAATAAGTCTAGGGCTCGCATTAACCTCTACATTCATACAAGCCCAGAGAGAACTGAAATACTTTAATCGTCTCTTCTTTTCACTCTAGATTCTTCAGGCAGGTTTTACTACACAGTGACAAAAATTTCAGAGCCTTGTCCTGCGACTTTGATGGATTTAATGATCAATCATGTTTTAAAGGTTATTGTTGAATTCTTTTGATTCAAAAAGTATTTGTTATTTGAAGCCAGAAAACGTTTATATCTAACATGTTATACATACCTTTAAACGTCTCCTTTGATCTGCCACAATGGATATGATATGGAGTTTTTAAAGCGGATATAAAATTCATGTTATGTAGAGATGTCCAGTTGTTAGACTGACATCACAGTTAATGACTAAAATTCTGAACTGCAAATTGCTTCAATCCTTGATTTCTAATTTATTTTACTTTATCAACATTATGCAGTGTAGTCTTCATGCACTGTGTTCCCAGTGCAAGCATATTATAAAGCACATACTCTATTTTTAAAAGTTATGTGATTTAAGAAAAATCAAGTGAAAGAAAGCTTATTTGCTTTCTAACAATTGGAGACCCACTACAGTGTCTCATATTCGGGGCTTGGGAATTAGTTCTCCTCAGTAAACTTCCTTATTCCTTTTTGGAGAATAGAGGCTCTGCATTCTGATGGAACCCTTGGCAGGTCCCTGGGAGAGCCAGAGCGCTCTTCTTGTTTGTCCTATTCAGTCTGATGAGCTGATGCAGCCAGCGGGCTAAAGACATGCTTTGAAATGAATAAGCAGAATTACTTGGGAGGAGGTGTGGTTTGTGAGGCAATATTGAAAGGATATTTTATTGCACTAATAACTGATAAAATTCAAGTATTATTAGCACTGACAGGAATCCAGCTGAGTCTTTAGTAACATCATAACTTTTTATACCATCCCTATGAAAGTAGAAACACCAGTGTTAATTTGAGTTAAATTCTTACCCATCATTCTTTGGGTTAGTTCAAAATGCAAAATCTTTTTTTTTTTTTAAAGATTTATTTATTTTCTTTATCCATTTTAAACCCCCCCTTCCCCATTTGCTGTTTTTTTGTGTCCATTCGCTGGGCAATTGTCTGTGTCTGTTTCATCTCTTCTCCTCCTCCTCCTCCAGTCTTCACCAGGAAAATGCAAAATCTTAATTCCATATCATAAAATTCTGTGAGATATGAAAATGGATATATTTAAATTCATTTGAAATGCTCATGTCAGAAAATAGGACACGTCCTATTGTTTTAGAGCAGATCATTGTACCAAGAATTGCTTTTGTCCTTTTAAATCTATTAGCCATGCTAAGGGGCTATCATTTGCCTGTAGTATTACTCCCAAGCACTGTGCTAAGTCCTCTATGGGCATTGCCTCATTTAATTCTACAAAAATAGTGTGAGTACGAGGTGTGGATTATTTTCGCACAAGGAAACTGAGCCTTGGGGAGGATAATGGACCTGTCCAATGTTACCCAGCTACTCAAGGATATACCTTGGCTTTGAACCCTGCTTGCTTGACACTACCTTTTAAACTTATGAAACACTCAAATTTGTGTCATATTAGCATTATACTGCTTTGAAAGCCATGTGGTAAAGTAGGAAGGATCCCAGGTTAAGAACTGGGAGAACTGTGTTCTAGTTCTGACAGTGATCTCACTTTTCCCATGAATTGCTTTTTTAAAACAGAATTTAATTGAACTTAGACCATATGGGTTAAATGAAATCAAGTGTTTAAGATGTAGCTTTTGTCTTTCCCACATCATACATGAAATATATAATCCTTACCTACTGATTGTGCTTTTATCTGAATTATGGATTATCCAATAAGTTTGCATGAAAAAGCATGTTTTAAAATAAAATGTGAATTAAACAGTTTACATAAAGAGCGATGTTTTAAATTAATATGGATTCTAATCAACATAAGATAATATTTTTGAGAAATAACATGATTAAATCTACTTCATTTTGAAGGGACAAAACAAACATGGCTAAAGAGGACAAAAATGCCCAACTCTTTGAAAGGAATTCCATGCACTGTGTTTAGATTCATTACATCCCAGGATTCAGAATTAGCTTGCAGAATTACTGTTGGAAATATTTTGAGGATTTATGGAGAAAGGGAATACTGTTGAATGGGAAAAATTGCCTCCATTATCTTAAAGGAGACAAAATGTATGAGTTTCAGAACTGAAAAACTGCAAGCTGATAACCTGGTAAAGTTCTGTAGTAGCTTATTAAAGGGATGGTTTGGGGAGGAATGAATGGTCACCAGGAGCCAGCATGGGTTCACCAATAATGAATAATGCCAAAGCAGCTCATTTCACAGTTAAAGAGTTTTATTAGATTGATCTGGGGGAATTTTGGGGACACTGTATTTGTATTTCTGGATTGGAGTCAAAATAGTATGCTTATGTAAAATTCCCAGAAGACTTGCATGTATTTTAAACCAATCCTCCTCAAAACTTTGGAGGTGGTGATTCAGTAGCTCTTGGCTGGGGTCAGGAATCTGCATTTATAAAGCTCTCCAGGTAGTTCTGATCCTCTTCCCTGTTTGGAAACCACTTTGCTAATCAATCCTTTTGATCATCTGATATAAATTTCTTTTTACCTCTACCCCTTACCTATAGATTTACCATCTGTTTTTGAACCACCAAAAGTTTAGGACAATGTGAGGTAAATGAGAAGAAAGTAAAGATGCTTCCCTGGAACATCTGAATGCAGTGGTTTTGAGGTTAAGAGCACAGACACGGGGCTGGTTTCCTGGGTCCCTGGCTTGGCTCTCTGTGTATGTTGCATTCCCTCTTTGTGCCTTTGTTTTTTTCACCTGTAAAAGAGTAATAGCACCTCCTCTTTGGTTGTTTTGAGGATTAATTGAGATGCAAATACAGTACTTAGAACAGTGTCAAGGTGTAGTAAGATCTCAATTAGTATTCGCTCTGATTATTAATGAATGCCATTGTAATAAATGCCTATTGTTTTCTAGGCTCTGGGACTGAAAAGACAAAAGGATATGTGCTCCAACCCAACACCCTCATGGTTTATAAGGGGAGTCACATATGTAAATAAACAATTGACATGCAGTTTGCAAAGTGCAACTCCAAAGGTATTATGATCGTTTGGAGCCGTATGGACCCCAGGAAAACATGATCTTAAACTTAATCCATTCCTGTCAGTGTGAACCCATTGAAAGCAGGACTTTTTGGTGAGGTTACTTCAGTGGAGGTGTGGCCCACCTCAATCAGGATGGATCTCAATCCTATTACTGGAGTCTTTTATAAGTGGAATGAAATCTCAGTCAGACAAAGAGAAAGCCACCGAGGGAGCATCCAGAAGCTGAAATAACTGGTACCTGGAAGAGATGGGAGAGGCCAGGAGTGGCCGCCATGTACATGGCCATGTGGCAGAGGAGCCCAGGACCAAGGATTACTGGTAGCCAGCCCCAGAACGCCAGTCATCGGGAAGAAAGCATCACCTTGATGACGCCTTGATTTGGACTTTCTCTTACCCTCAAAACTGTGAGCTCTGCATTCCCATTGTTTAAGTCTGCCTTTGCATGGTAGCTGCTTGTTCAGCCTGGGAAACTAAAATTGGTATTTTTATTTGGCAGGTATCAATGAAACCTTCCTAGCAGTATTGCCTCTTGTGCTAGATATTTAAATGATTTTTCTGGGCATTTAAGGAGGAGAGAGGTAATTCCAGGAAAGAGGACAGTACAGGAAAGGTGCAGAGGCCTGGAAGAGCATGGCTTTCCAGAGGCTGAATATTCTAAGCCAGCATTTGAGGAGAGAGTGAAGGGAGGCATGTTAGGAGTCGCATTGGGAGAATCAGAGGTGGCTGGATCCGGAGGTCTCCTTGAATACGATGCTGAGGAACTTGGTTTTATTCCATCCATTTGTGGGGAATCATGAGAAGATTAAAAAAATTTTTTTATTAGAGAAGTTGCAAGTTTACAGAAAATCGTGCATAAAATACAGGATTCCCATATACCATCTCACCACCAACACTTTGCATTGGTGTGGAACATTTGTTACAATTTATGATCACACTTTTAAAAAATAATTGTCCTGTTTGTTAACAGTAGCAGCCAGCATTTATTGAGAGATTCTACGTTCTAGGCACTGTGTGAAGCAATTTACATTTAAAACACCCAGTCCACAGGCCTGTGAAATATGTCCTATGTATTTTTAATTTTTTTTTTTAAATTAGAGAAGTTTTAGGTTTATAGAAAAACCATGTAAAACATACAGTGTTCCCATATACCCCCCATTGTTGGCATTTTGCGTTAGTGTGGTACATTTGTTACAGCTGATGAAAGATTATTAAAATAGTGCTATTAACTCTTGTTCATAGTTTACATTAGGTGTGTTTTTCCCTTATACCACCCTATTATTAACATCTTATATCAATGTCGTACATTTGTTTTACTCATAAAATAACACTCTCATGATTGGACTATATTAACTATAGTCCATTGCTTACAATCGGGTTCACTGTATTTTACAGTCCTATATTTTATCTTTTAATTTTTATTCTAGTAACACATATGACCTAAAATTCACCCCGCCCCCTTAACCACATTCACATTTATAATTGAGTGCTGTTAATTACATTCACTATAATGTGCTACCATCAACAATATCCATTTCCAAACCTTTACAATCAACCTAAATAGAAATTCTGTACAAATTAAGCATCAACTCCCCATTCTCTACCCCTACTCTATCCCTTGGTAACCTATATTCTGGATTCTAACACTGTGAGTTTGCTTAATATAATTAGTTCATATCAGTGAGATATACAATATTTGTCCTTTTGTGTCTGGCTTATTTCATTCAGCATAATGTCCTCAGGGTTCATCCATGTTGTCGCATGTATCAGAACTTCATTTCTTTTTATGGCTGAATGATATTCCATTACATATATATACCACATTTGGTTTATCCATTCATCAATTGATGGACACTTGGATTGCTTATATATTTGGCAATTGTGAATGATGCCGCTATGAGCATCGGTATGCAAATACCTATTTGAGTACCTGCTTTCAATTCTTCTGGGTATATACCTAGTAGCAGAATTGCCGGGCCATAGGGTAATTCTATGTTTAGCTTTCTGAGGTACTGCCAAACTGTCATCCTAGTGGTTGTCCCATATTACTTTCCCACCAGCAATGAATGAGTGTTCCTATTTCTCAACATCATCTTCAACACCTGTAATTTTCTGGTTTTCTTCCAATGGTAGTCATTTTAATGGGTGTGAAATTATATCTCATTGTGGTTTTGATTTGCATTTCCCTAATAGCTAGTGATGTTGAGCACCTTTTCATGTGTTTTTTAGCCCATGCATATTCTCTTTGGAGAAATGTCTTTTCAGGTCTCTTGCCCATTTTTAATTGGGTTGTCTGTCTTTTTATTGTTGAGTTGTAGAATTTCTTTATATAGTCTGGATATTAAACCCTTATTGGATATGTGGTTTCCAAATATTTTCTCCCATTGAGTAGGTTGTCTTTTAATTTTTGTGGCAAAGTCCTTTGAGGCACAATTAAAAAGAATTATTTGTATCAGTGTTACAAGTTACTCAATTAACAACTACAATAGCAGTATATCTTCTTCTGTCAATGGTTACACTCATCCCCACACCCATTTTTGTTCATTCGTCAATCTTGAAGTGTTTGGGATGATGTTGGCTCTCACTGCTTCAGGCTGAGAAGGGACATAGATATTATGGGGCAGAGAAATGGAATTGGTTTGCTTGCAATTGAAGATTCTCTTTGTTTTTGGGGTGGGGGTTGGTCCACCCTCATCATTTTGTTAGTTGTCAAGGGCACGCCTGAAGAACTGGAGAGTAGTAGTTGACTACATAACTCAATCAGCATAGGAACAATCTGAAGATTTGAATCTCTGAGAAATATATTTAACAGGTACATTGAAAATTATAGGTTCAAATAAAAGGAGTAGAAGAATCATGATTAGAGGAATTATATATGAGTATAACTATGTTATATTGGGGAAATAGATTTTCAAATTCCCAAATAAGGCCTGCTAAAGGTGTATTGATTTTAAGAGGCCATGTGGCTTGCCTATGGTGTCTGTACATCACTAGAGCTGTTGGGGGCACTTTTATGTGAGGCTCTGTTTACTGTGGCAGTTTGTGACATCTGCCTGAGACCTGCATAAGTGTAACCTCTGGAATGACCTCCTGACTCACTTTGAAATCTCTTAGCTATAACAACTCTGCTTTACTTAATATTGACCCCATTTGGTTAAGGTCTTTTTCCAAATGCATTACTGATTAATGCTTGATAATAATCACTTGGTGCCAGGGAGGCTTATCCCTGAGCGATGTCTCACATTGGGGGGAAGGTAGTGATTTTATTTGTCAAGTTTAGCTTAGAGAGAGGCCACATTTGAGTAACAAGGAGGTTTTGGGGAGGTAACTCTTAGGCATTAATTATAGTTAGGCTTAGTTCCATTATTACAGGGATAAGTTTCATAAGTGCAAGCATTAAGACTGAGAGCTTAGCTTATTGGCCTGTTTTCTTTTATTAGACAAGGCTTATATATTTCAGAGATTTTTGCCATCTTATTTGAAAAAGTAGTAGAACTTCCCCAGAATGGAAGTTAAATATTTTGTTGGCTGCTGTGTGGGCCTCTGTCTATCCAGAAAACACACCTATGGCAACAAGGACACATTTAGATCCCATGGAAGTGTCTTTAGGTGCATTTTTTCCCTATATTACCACCCCCACTAACAACACCCTGTACTAGTGACGTACCTTTGTTATAACTCCTGAAAGAACTTTCTTATATTTGTATTATTAACCACAGTCCTCAGCCACCCCAGAGTTCACTGTGTTATACAGTCTCATGTTTTATCCTCTAGCTTTCCCTCTAGCAACAAATACAACCAAAAACTTATCCCTTTTAATCACATTCACACATACACACTTCAGTGCTGTTCATTACACTCACATTGCTATGCCACCATGACGTCTGTCCATTTCCAAACTGTTAAAATCAACCTAATTATAAATTATGCACAGATTAAGCAATGGCTGACCAATCTCTACTCCCCTTCTGTCTCCTGATAACCTATCTTCCAGACTCTACCTCTATGAGTTTGTTTGCTATCCATGGTTCATATCAGTGAGTTGTGCAATATCTGTCCTTTTGTGTCTGGCTTATTTTACTCAAAATAAGGTCCTCAAGGTTCATCCATGTTGTTGCATGCATCAGCACATTTCCTTCTTACAGATGAATAATATTCCATCATATGTATGTACCACATTTTGTGGACACATGGGTTGCTTCCATCTTTTGGCAATTGTGAATAATGCCACTATGAACATTGGTGTGCATATATCTGTTCTTGTCCCCACTTTTAATTCTTCTGGGTATATGCCCAGTAGTGGGATTGCCAGATCATATGCCAATTCTATACTTAGCTTCCTGAGAAAAGCACAAAAGTTTTTAATTTTGAAGAGGTCCCATTTATCAATTTTTTCTTTCATTCTTATGCTTTGGGTATAAAGTCTAAGAAACCATTGCCTAACACAAGATCCTGAAGATGCTTCTCTGGTTCTTATATTTAGGTCCTTGATCCATTTTAAGTTAATTTCTGTATATGGTGTGAGAGAGGGTTCCTCTTTCTTTCTTTCTTTCTTTTTTTTTTTTTAACATATGGATAGCCAATTCTTCTGGCATCATTTGTTGAAGAGACTATTCTTTCCCAATTAAGTGGACTTAGCCATCTTGTCAAAAATCAATCGGTGGGGAGCGGATGTAGCTCAAGTGACCTGCTTCCCATGTCTGAGGTCCTGGGTTCAATCCCCGGTACCTCCTAAAAAAAAAAACAATTGGCTGTAAAAAAAAAGGAATGAAAAATAACAACAACAAAAAAATCAATTTTATAGATGTGAACTTTCAGTTTAATTCCCTTGGTTGATATATCTGTCCTTATGCCATTATTGTGCTGTTTTGACCACTGTAGGTTTGTAAAATGATTTAAAGTTAGGAAGTGTGAGTCCGTGCTTCTTTTTCAAGATGTTTTTGGCTACTCAGGGCCCTTACCATTCCAAATAAATTTGATGATTGGCTTTTCCATTTCTGGAAGTATGCTGTTGGAATTTTGATTGGGATTGTGTTAAATCTGTAAATCATTTTGGGTAGAGTTAAGATCTTAAAGATATTTAGTCTTCCAATTCATGAACACAGAATGTCTTCCATTTATTTAGGCCTGCCTTGATTTCTTTTAGCAATGTTTTGTAGTTTCCCACATATAAGTCCTTTTTAGCCTTTGTTAAATTTATTCCTAGATATTTGATTCTTTTTGGTTGCTATCGTAAATGGAATTTTCCTTGATTTCCTCCTTAGATTGCTCATGACTAATGTATAGAATCACTACTGATTTTGAGGTGTTAATCTTTTATCTTGCCATTTTGCTGAATTTGTTTATTAGCTCTAGTAGTTTGTTGTAGATTTTTGGGGACTTTCTTTCTCTATAGGATCATGTCATCGCAAATAGTGAAAGTTTTACTTCTTCCTTTCCAATTTTATATTAGTTCTTTTCATTTCTTTTTCTTGCCTCTGCTATGGCTAAAATATCCAGTACAATGTTGAATAACAGTGGTGATGTGGGAATCTTTTTCTTGTTTCAGATCTTAGAGGGAAAGCTCTCATTCTTCACCACTGAGTATGAAGTTAACTGTGGGTTTTTCATATATGCCCTTTATCATATTTCTATTTTTCTAAGTGTTTTTTTTTTTTTTTTATCAAAAAAGGATGCTGGGCTCTGTTAAATGCCTTTTCTGTGTCAATGGAGAGAATCATGTGTTTTTCCCCTTCATTTTGGTAATGTGATATATTATATTGATTGATTTTCTTATGTTGAACCATCCTTGCATGCCTGGGATAAAACCCACTTGATCATGGTATATAATTCTTTTATTGTGGTGTTGGATTTGATTTGCAAGTACTTTGCTGAGAATTTTTCTCATCTATATTCATAGGAGAAATTGGTCTGTAATTTTCCTTTCTTGTAGTATCTTTACCTGGCTTTGTTATTAGGATGATGTTGGCCCTGTAGAATGAGTTAGTTAGTTTTTCCTCATGTTCAATTTTTGAAAGAGCTTGAGCAAGATTGGTATTAATTCTTGTTGGAATGATTGTTAGAATTCACCTGTGATGACATCTGGGAGTTTTTGATGTCTGATTCAATCTCATTACTTGTAATCAGTCTGTTGAGGTCTTCTATCTCTTATAGACTAAGTGTAGATTATTTGTGTGTTTCTAGGAATTTTTCCCTTTCATTTAGGTTGTCTAATTTGTTAACCTACAATTGTTATAGTATACTCTTATGATCCTTTTTTTTTTTTGGTGTGTGGGTTCAGTTGTAATGTCCTCATCTCATTTCTGATTTTATTTATTTGTGTCTTTTCTCTCTTTTGCTTTGTCAGTCTAGCTAAGAGTTTGTCAATTTTATTGATCTTTTCAAAGAATCAACTTTTGGTTTTGTTAATTCTCTCTATTGTTTTTTATTCTCAATTTCACTTATTTCTGCTCTACTCTTTGTTATTTCTTCCTGCTTGCTTTGGGATTAGTTTGCTGTTCTTTTTCTAGTTCCTCCAGGTGTTCAGTGAGGTCTTTGATTTTAGCACTTTCTTCTTTTTCAATGCAAGTGTTAAGCCTGTAAAAATCTGCTTTCACTGCATCCCATAAATTTTTATATGTTGTATTCTCATTTTCCTTCGTCTCAATTCCCTTGCAATTTCTTCATCAACCCACTGATTGTTTAAGAGTGTGTCATTTAATTTCTATGTATTTGTGGATTTTCTAGTTCTCCACCTGTTATTGATTACCCACTTTATCCCATTATGGTCAGAGTAGATACTTTATATAATTTCAGTCATTTTAAATTTATTGAGACTTGTTTTGTGACCCAACATGTGGTCTATCTTGGAGAATGATCCCTGTGCACTTGAGAAGAATGTATATCCTGATGTTTTGGGCTGCAATGTTCTGTATAGGTTTGTTAAGGTTGGTTGATTTAGTATATTATTCAAGTTCTGTGTTTCCTTATTGATCTTCTGTCTAGGTATTGTACCTATTGATGAGAGTGGTGTATTGAAGTCTCCATCTTTTATTGTAGAGATATTTGTTTCTCCCTTCAGTTTTGCCAGTGTTTTCCTAAGGTATCATGGTTAGGTACATAAATATATATGATTGTTATTTCTTCTTCTTGGATTGCTTTTTAAATATATAGTATTCTTTGTCTCTATAAAATCTTTTGATTTAAAGTCTATTTTGTCTGATATTAGTATAGCTACACCAGCTCTTTTTTGTTTACTACTTACATAGAATAACTTTCCATCCTTTCTCTTTCAACCTATTTGTGTCTTTGGGGCTAAGATGAGACTCGTGTACACAGCGTATAGAGGGATCATGCATTTTTATCCAACCTCTGTCTTTTGATTGGGAAGTTTATTTGATTAACAGTATTATTACTGTAAAGGCAGTACTTATTTCAACCATTTTGTCCTTTGATTTTTTTATGTCATATCTTTTTTTGTCTCTCTTTTCCTTTATTGCAACTTCCTTTTCTATATATTTGATACTTTGTGAAGTATCTGACCAATCCCTTTCTCATTTCTGTTCTGTATATTTTAAAAATACTCTCTTTGTGGTTCTCCTTGGGATTATATTACACAACCTATATCTATAACCTACTATTTGAAAAGATACCAACTTGTCTTCAATAGCATACATGTGCTTTGCTCCTGTCCTCAGCTTCCCCTCTTTATGTTGTTTTTGTCCCAGTTTACCACTTTATATTTTGCATATCTGCTATCAGGAAACATGCCTTTTTCTTGTTCAATTGTATTCTGACTCTTCTAGGAATTGAAGATTAGATTTGTGTATTGAGGATACAGTACTATTGACTTTTGCATTTACCCTTTTAGTTACTGATAATCTTCATTTCTTCATACTACTCCAAGACTCTCTCTCCTGTCTTTTTCTTTCAACTGGCAAAACTCCCTTTAGTAATTCTCTCAGGCAAGACTTTTGGTGGCAAACTCTCTCAGTTTCTGTTTATCTGTGAATATTTTAATCTGTCCCTCATTTTTGAAGGACAGTTTTTGTTGGATAAAGAATTTTTGGCTGGCAGTTTTTCTCTTTCAGTACTATATATATATAGTACCACTGTCTTCTTGCCCCATGGTTTCTGATGAGAAATTTGAACTTAGTATTATTGAGGATCCCTTGTATGTGATGAATTGCTTATCTCTTGCTACTTTCAGAATACTTTCTTTATCTTTGGCATTTGACATTGATTAGTATGTGTCTCTTAGTAGGTCTATTAGGATTTACTCTTTTTGGTGTATGCCACGCTCCTTGACCATCTATATTTATGTCTTTCATTAGAGTTGGGAAATTTTTGGCCATTATTTTCTCAAATATTCTTTCTGCCCCCTTTCCCTTCCATTCTTATTCTGGGACATCCATGTTGTGTTTGTGTGCTTCATGCTGATATTCAAACCCTGAGACATTGCTCATCTTTTCCCCATTTTTTCTTCTATATATTCTTC
The DNA here is from genome assembly GCA_029593785.1 of Cabassous unicinctus. NCBI lineage: Eukaryota > Metazoa > Chordata > Mammalia > Cingulata > Chlamyphoridae > Cabassous > Cabassous unicinctus. The sequence continues at coordinate 15,010 of JAQZBX010028754.1, forward strand.
TGCCTGTATGATTTCAATTGTCCTGTCTTCTAGTTCACTGATTCTTTCTTCTTCCTGTTCAAATTCGCTGTTTTATGCTTCTAGTGTATTTTTAATCTCCTCAATTGTGCCTTTAATCCCTATAATTTCCATATTTTTCTTTTTATATTTTCAAATTATTCTTTATGCTTATACATTGTCTTCTTAATATCTTTTAGCTCTTTATCCATATTTTCTTTCATCTCCCTGAATTCTTTATGAGATTTGTTTGAACTTCTTTGATTAGTTGTTCCACATTCTGTGTTTCCCCTGAAGCTTTAATTTGTTCTCTTGACTGAGTCATATCTTCCTGTTTCCTTGTATGGCTTGTAATATTTTGCTGGTGTCTAGGCATCTGAGTAACTTGATGAGTTAACTCTGAAGGGCAGATTCTCTCTCTTGTCTTGGGTTTTGTTGTTGATTGTCTTTGTGTTAAGGTTCTATTTCTTGGTGCTTGGTCCAACTTATTCTAGGCCTTTAGAATAGCCTGTGTTTAACTGATCAGATGTTCTCAGCTCTTCTTGCTCTTGATATGTAGTACAAATTTTAACTTGCACTTTTTGTGCAATTGTTTCACCACCAGGAGAAAGCCTCCTTTCCTCTGTTTCTTCTCTGGAAATCTAGATCTATTCTGTTTTTTTTTTTTGGTGCAGAATTTTCTCCCCAGCTCCTATGATTTGTTTAAATTCTTTCCCTTACTTAATGCCCTGTATTCCTTACAATTTTGAATTTTGGGTTCCTCCTGTCTTATAGCAGTTCAGTTTATTACCGTCTCCCCTCCCCCCCCATGAGAATATTCTGTCTCTGGTTTCTTGCCTGCTAGTGCATCCCACCCCATGGAGCCAGTTTTGGTTAATCTAGAAAGATGGGTCACTCCAAAAAAGTCCATTTTGGTTTGGGTTGTCCAGTCAACAGGAACTGGATTGAGTGAGCATACCACTTGCCAGCCATTCTGCCAGGGCCTCTCTTCCCATCCTCCCCAGGAGTCCTTTTTTATGCAGCACTCCACAGTGGCTTGTATTTCACCCTGTGTCTCTGTGGGCTTGGGTCCCTGTTCCTGGATATGCATGGGTTTCTACCTTACTGCTGTGAATGGCTCTGTAATCTGTTTCCATGTTGGGAGGTACCTGGGCTCCTTTCTCTGAGTGACTCCCAAGCTGTGTGGGACCAAATGAACAGGAGGGGAATGTACTGGCAGGTATGGGTCAGAAATTATCTACCTGATATTTTTCTTTTTCTTTGATTCAGCATTTGTTGTGTCCTTCTCCAGTCTTTACTATCTTCCAGAGTTCTAAGTAAATGGGATTTGTCCTCTTATTCACTGACTTGGTGGGGAGGTTTTTTCAGGGGATGTCTTTCTTTCTTTTTTTAATTTTTAATTTTTGAAAAAAAAAATTTAGATCACATAAATGTTACATAAAAAAATGTAGGGGATTCCCGTATGCCCTTCTCCCCACACCACCCACATTTACCCACATTAACAACATCATTCATTAGTGTGATACATTCATTGCAATTGATGAACCCATTTTGGAACATTGCCACTAAGCATGGATTATAGTTTACATTGTAGTTTATACTCTCTCCCACACAATTCTGTAGGTTATGGCACGATATATAATGGCCTGTATCTGTCATTGCAATGTCATTAGGGATGATTCCCAAGTCCCAAAAATGCCCCTGTATTATACCTGTGTTCCCTCTCCCTGACCTCAGAACCTCCAGTAGCCACTGCCTCCACATCAATGACATAAGTTCTTTCATTGCTAGAATCACAATACATCTATAGTAGAATACCAGTTAGTCCACTCTAGTCCATAGTTCATTCCCCAATCCTGAAGATTCTGGGATGGTGATGCTCACTCCACCTCTAATTGAGAGGGGGCTTTAATCCTATATGGCTGATGGATGGGACTCCTTTGCCTGCAGTTGTAGACTCTTTCAGTTCCTTGGTGTGGTGGTTGTCCATCATCACCTCCCTGTTAGTTGTCCTGGGTGAGTAGGTGAACTGGAGAGTAGGTGTTGCAACTCTTTTGAGGCTCAGGGCCTAGCCAGCACATGGACAGCCTAAAGATTCAAGTCTCTTGGACATACACCTACCAACTCCAGTATCAACTATAGGTTCAAATAGAAGGAACTGAAGAACCATGTGTAGGGAAACCACAACTGAGTCTAATTCTGTCACACTGGGGAGCACAAACCCCAAAGTAGGGCGCATTGGAAGGGCACTAAACTTATGAACTATCTGCCCTGACCATAGTGCCTGGGTGACTCCAGAGCCCTCAGGAGCCCCACTGTTTGGGGTAGTGTCTAATTTGGCAGTCAGTGAGATCCTGCTGAGACCTGCATAAGCGTAACCTCTTGAATGACCTCCTGACTCACTTTGAAGTCTCTTAGCCAAATAAACTCATTTGTGTTTATCTTTTCCCCCTTTTGGTCAAAGTCTTTTTCCAGTTGCATTGCTACTTGGTGCTTGGTAGTAATCCCTTCATGCCAGGGAGGCTCATCCCTGGGAGTCATGTCCCATACTGGAGGCAGTTATTGCATTTATATGTTGAGTTCAGCTTAGCGAGAGGCCACATTTGAGCAACAAGGAGGCTCTCAGGAGGTAACACTTAGGCACCCCATAATACTATGCTATGTTTCAATTTCAAGAGTAAAGGTTCATAAGCACAGTCATCAATATCAAGGGCCCATCAATGGACCACCCTCCTGAACTACCCATTGCCTCTGTACTTGGGGGATTCTTGCTCTTCCATCACAGAATGTGGCAGAGCTCTCCAGGATGGTAATTCAGTATTCTTTTGATTATTGTATGAATCTCCACCCACTGAGACAATGTCCCATGAACATTTGAACACATTGATATGCCTTATATATATGCCCAGATGAACCTCCTCTCATGTATCCTCCATCACTGACACCCCACACAAATGGTCCTCCCCTGCTACCATTGTAACCCTTCTGTGATCCAAAACTTCTTCAAAAATGAAGCCAATAAAATAGCCAAATATAATTAATAAGAAAATGAAATAATGATAGTTTTAAAAATAGGAAATAAAACACACACAAAAATAGGAAAAATAAAGAAAATTTGGGATAATAAAACATAATGAAAAAATTAAAATTTTTTTTGACATTTTACCTTTCATCACTGTAAGCTCTGTTGTCCTCTGTGTATGGTAACATTTTCTTCCATTATTCCCCCAGTGTCTTACTTTTTTCATTTTGTCTTCAAAGAAGTTTTAAGTCACAGCAAAGTCACGTACAAAATATAGGGGACTCCTATATATCCAACATCCTCCCCATTTTCCCCCTTCCCCTATTAACAACATTTTATATGTGGATGGTACATTTGTTACAACTGATATACATATATTGAAACATATCTACCAACCATGGTCTATGGTTTACATTATGGTTTACATTTTGAACCACACACTTTTTATAAATTTTGATGAAACTTAACATGGCCTGTATCCATTATTGCAAGATCATGTAGAACACTTCTATCACCCTCAAAATGCCACCTGTTCCATCTATTCTACTCCTCCCTCTCCTTCCCCTGGGGACCCATGGCAACCATCAGCCTTCACTCTTTGCAGGACCAGATTCATAGTTACTTGCAACAACACTGAGGGCTTGACACACTGGTCTGTCCTCCCCTATTGGACACCGCCCATGCTCTCGAGACACTCCCACCCTTCTATGTGAGAACATAGTGGGCCTCTCCAGGATGGGAGTCCAGCAACTTCCTGCCCATTATGTGGGTCACCACCCACTGATATAACACACTGTGTCAAGGTTAACACTCACACACTCCCTAGAAGCCTGCCCCAGGTACACCCTGTCCTGAATGTCCCCCACATCCCATACCCTAAACCAGTAACCTTCCCTTGTCCTGTTGCCAAAAGAGCATTCCCAACATTGTAGTTTCAACCATGTACCTATCAATCCTCAGTGTTTACCTGTTCCCTCGCCCAACCCTCCCCCCAGTTCCATGGACAGTCCAAACCCCCACACACCCTACCCTCCTGATATACCTGCACTGCCTAACCCAATAGTATCACTGCATCACTGTCATGTCCCTCCACAGCATAACTACACACTTCCACCTTATCATAGATTTTGCTCATATGGGCGTTGGCTCACAACCTTCTTCTCCCTTTCTATTTCCTGTAAACCTATCTTCCAGACTCTAGCTCTGTGAGCAGGGGATTTCTTTCATTGCCATGTTGATGATGTCCTCCATGAGAAGATTTAAGCAGGGAAATGGTGCTGTCAGATTTTCATGTAGGATTGTGGGAGGGAATTAGTGGAGATGTGACTGTCAGCAAGCATACCAAGGAAAGCACTGTTACTGTAATTCAGGTAGGGCCTGGTGAGTGTCGAAACCAAGATGGCAATGGTGGGATAGAGACAAATGTATAATGGCTGCAGATGGAGCGGCTCTTGACTTCTTGGAAGAGTGATGGTAGTTATTGGCAGATAGTGAGTTAGAGAAGAAAATATTTTACAGATATTTCCTTTGGCAAACCAATGGATGATATTCCCTGAATATGAGCCAGGGAATACAGAATAAAGAATCCATTTTGGAGGAAATAGGAATTTTGCTTTATTTTTGCTAAATTTTGTAGGGCTCTGAGACATTCAGGTAAAGCTGTTCAATAGGTAGCTGGATTTTTAGGTCATGAACTTTGGGAAGAAACCAGGGCTGAGAATATTTATTGTAGAGTTACCTGTTAAAACCACACTTACAAGAATTCAATGTAGCTACATACACCAAGTTACTCCACACAGTGACTTATGCAAGACAAACATGTATTTCTCTCTCATCTAAAACAATTCTGGAGATACGGGTTTTAGGGCAGGAAGAGCAGTTCTACAATGATTTCAGCTCCTTTTTACCTCACGCTTGACTGTCCTTAGGTCCAAAGCAGCTGTTAGAGCTCGAACATTCACATCTTCAGGTGTTACTTACAGGTGATTGTTTAGAGGAAGGAAAAAAGACTGTGACCACTCTTTTAAGGAAACCTTTTTGGTATTACACTTTGGCTTATATCTCACTGGCTAGAATGTAGTCACATGGCTTAAGTTAGGTTCAAGGGAGGCTGGGTAATGTAGTAACTTAGCGGTGTGGACATGTGCCCAGCTAAAACCTGGCATTTTGTTTAAGAAGATGGGAGAATAATGGGTGTTAGAAGGCAACTCTCAGTCTCTGCTACTGTAGGGGAGTGGATGAGCTCACGGAGGGCAATGATACAAATTGAGGAGGGAAAGGGGCTGTAAAGGGACCTTGAGGAACAGTCTAGCATTCTGCCCTTGTAGATTCTGTCCCCTGTTCATCCCCATAATGTAACATCTGCCGTTCTTCTTCTCTTGCTTCTCTAATCCTTGCTCTGTGCTCATCCTAGTGCCTCGTTTCTGAGCCTAAATATGTCTACACAATACCAAAGACATGACTGGAAAAAGAAAAATAAATTCATTCAAACATCTGGGCATTTTTCCACACAACCCTCAAATTGTATCTTTGAATGAAATGTTTACTTTCAATCTAGATGTTCTGGGTCCTTTAGATTAAAAATGGGCAGAGGGGAGCAGGTGTAGCTCAGTGGTTGAATACCTGCTTTGCTTGTACAAGGTCCTGGGTTTAATCCCCAGTACCTCCTAAAGGAAAATGGGCAGAAACACTTCCCTGACTTGATGGTCACCAAATTTGAAGCTGCTGCTTTAGGCTTTCTTTAGATCCTGATTGGACTTTCATGCTAATGAGTCTTGTTAGGATGTTGCAGATAAAACATCAAAAGCAGGAAAAACAATGTTCTCATTTCTCTTTTCAGAAAAATAAACAAATCTCCCACAATTCAAGAGAGAATAAATTCTCACTTATGACACAAATATCAAATTAATTGCATATAGAAAATTCATTTTCATTTGTTTTTGATCTCTGGGTGGTTCTGTTTTGTCAAGAATTACAGGTTTTCCTTTATTTGATCTGGAATTACTGATCCAGAAAAGGCACCATGGAATGGCTAATATGGAGAATCTCTTCATTTGTTTCAAATTGGAATTTTTATTGCCACAACATCTGTTACAGATTGGTCATAGATGGTAACAGAGGCTTGTATAATGCTTCTACTCCATTGATCATATTCACTGGGCTTGGAAAAGACTGTTTATAATATACTCCATATTTATAGTACATTTATATCAAAGCTCACGATCAGGAATTTCAAAATAAGTTTTGACTACAAGGCAATCAATTAATATACTTTAAACACTGCACTACAGGATTTCCAGTAACCAGATTTATTATAACATCATGTGCATTACAATGAAATCTCATAAGATAACAGTCAATTATATTTTCCTTTCATTTCATTAGGAGAGAGCCAGATGTTTTTGTATAGTTAACTGAGAATTCATGGCACTTGATATACAATTGTATTGCAAATTTTTTTATTTTAAAAAGTGCCTGTTTGTGGCAATGTATGATTGACATTTTGGCAGGACTGTTTAGAACTCTGGAACGAATGTTTACTATTTAATTGGTGCACTTACGGGAAAGATTCAAAAGAGAACAAATATTTCTTGTGGAGGAAATGGTAATTCCTTTTGAACCTATATAGCTTCATGGTTAGAACTGGGTAGTGTATCTTCCTGAACTAGCTCTCCATATTTTCATAAATAGGTAAACAAACAAACAAACAAAAAACCCCATATGTGTTCATGCATTCATTCACTGTCCAAAGTGGTACAAACACCTACTATGTGCCATGTATTGACCCAATGCTGTATGTATCAGGTGGGTATAACAGACCTGGCCTCTGTCACGTGGGAGCTAATAATTCTGTCGATGAATCAGAAATAAAAATGAAGACATCTTTGTGCATATATGTACATAAAGTGGATGTTTAAGGTACCAAATTCCAAAATGAGGTGTTGTTAAACCATGATTGAAAAAGTAGGTAGCAAAAACCATTCAGAAAACTCTTAACTCCCTCCCCCAAATAATGGATTATAAAAGAATCTAGAGAGGTGTGCATGTAGGGAGAGAATTTTTAGAGAGATCCACACGGATTCCGAGTTCTCCTTTACTACCTCAACTTGGTAAGAGAGACCAATTGGGTTCGGTTCCTCAACTTAATGAGTGAGTTCTCATCGAGGCCACCCTGAGTAGTTGACATATGTCTACAGTGGGGAGACACAGTGGATGGTCTACCTCCTACCTAAGAAAGGTAGCAGGTGTGAGGCAGGGTGGCTGGGTCCTGTTGGACAAGTTGAGCACGAAGACGCTAACTCTTCTGCAGACTGCTTTATCAGGTTTTGCTGAGACACATGTATGTGTCTGTTTCTCATGGATGAAATCTGGGCCAAGTGAGAGAGAGAGAATATGAGCTTGGGATCACCTGCGACTTCGTCTGAGATGAGGTCATCTCTGAAGGGGCAAACAAACAATATCTCGCTCTCTGTTACCATGATCTCTGGGGCAGAGAAGATGGTCACCAATGTCCCTTTGCATCATGAGCTTTATGGAAATGCAGGGGAAAGTTCCCCCATTGTGGGAGTCTCCTGAGAACCCATGACAGGACCTTGAGAGAGATTTTTCACCACCTCCCTAACTCAGAGCATGGCAGCTCAAAACAGCAGCAGGCGAGTGAGACTTAATACTTTCCCTTTCCTGTGCTCCATGGCGGAGTCAGGAAACCAAAGATATCAAGATATGGGCCAAAAGACTAAGTGAAGGGTTACTTAAACTTCTGTCCTAGAATGTCCTCATCTTGAAAAAAAAAAATACATCATAGAGCTGTCGAGAGGATTAAATGGGATAAAATATATAAAGTGCGAAGAAGCAGTACCCCAATACAGCATCACAGAAACAAAGGGAGAATGGTGTCTAAAGGTCCTTTGTCAAACTTAAAAGAAAAGCTGGGGAGGACAACAGATGAATAAAGAATAATGAATCTGTCCCAATTGGCCTGTGTTGTGCTGCAGTCTGGATACACAGGCCATGTGTCCATGGTCAAAGGGAAGCAAAACTGTTAGAAGGAATCCAAATACGGAAGGAAACAATACACAGCTTTCCAGAAAGTTTGTGTTTATTTACTTCACACAATGATTTCAACTCTCCACACTGCTTATATTCTGGAATCTTTGACTTCAGATCTGGTTCTGCACAAATCAAATATTGCCACACTCATTCAGTTATTTGGCTTTAAAAAGGTTCTTTCCTCTCTTTCTCTGTTACCTATATGGAATAAAGTCAAACATTGCTAAAGAGAAAGAGGATACTGATCATCTTTGTCAAATGTTGAGCATGGTAGCTACAATTCCTTAAATAACTCTGTGATGTTGACCTCAGCACTTGCTTATTGTCTTTAGCATCTGTACTAGTCAGCCAAAAGGGTGCTGATGCAAAGTACCAGAAATATGTTGGGTTTTATAAAGGGTATTTATTTGGGGTAGAAGCTTACAGCTATGATGCCCAAAAGAATCCAACTCAAGGTACCGTAAGAAGTACTTTTTCACCCAAAGTCATTTGCCATGTGTTGAGCAAGATGGTGGGCAATGTCTGTGAGGGTTCAGCCTTCCTCTTCCTTTTAAGGCTCCGTGGTCCCAGCTTCTTCCAATATCAGCTGTAGGCTGGGATAAGTCTCGTCTCTTTCCTGGGGCTTTCCCTCTGGGCTCACCTGCCGCTGTAGGCTATGATGCTCATTCTCTTCCGGGGGCCTCTGCTGTGTCTAAGGAGCTGTCTCTATTCCTCTGTGTTCTTTTCCAGTGTTTTTTACTTCCTGGGGCTCCAGCATCAAAATTCAAACTCTCTCCTCTGCCACATCCTTTACTCTGTGAGAATGTCCTATGTGGCGGAATCAAAACCACAATCTTAACTTAATCAAATAAAAGTGAAACCTCTGAATCTAATACAATCTAATAAGCCCAGAGGAACAGGCTGGTTTACAAACATAATCCAATATCTATTTTTGGAATTCATAAACAATAACAAACTGCTACAGCATCCTATTGATGCCAGCATTTCAAACAGACATTTTTAACCTTTTTGGTAGGTGGCTCACTCCCATCACCATCCAAAACTTCCCCATGGAACAGAAGTCCTCTACTGGTGTAGGCGTGGGGACTGAAAATATCTGTTTAGGGAAGGAGAATATGTAGTTTGAACAACTCCAGAGTGTTACTGTTATGAGTCACCTGTCCCTTGCCCTTCCCCCACCCCGATATCCTCCATCCCACTTCCATCTCCACACACATCTCAATAGTAAGTGTCCAAGAAAGATATAATTGCATTATATATTCTTTTTTTTGGGGGGCGGGGCATGTCACTGAATCTCAAGTGTGCAATGTATCAAATCATGCAATTTCATTTTGGATGACATCAGTGTATTATTGACACTGACTCAAGAGAGTGATATCACTTTGAAAATTATGGGCAATAATAAAGACGTCTCCATAACCATCAATAAGATATAGGCCTAACCGTTTCAAATGCCTAGAAGTGAATAGCGTTAGCAAAACTGGAATGAGTTAGCAGTGTTAAGGAACCATCCAAGCTTCCCAGAGTATTGGAGTCAATTTGCCTGTTCCTACTCCTGCTGATAAACAGCATTGGTATTTCATTTGAAGATAGAGAACAGGTAGGAATGAAGTCATCAAAAATTTCAGGAATTGGATTCTTTACTTATTTATAACAGTCGTTTTCAACTTGAGCAAACATCGCTCTTAAAAAACATAGCAGCTTTTAGACTACTGCCAAAATATTAGGGCAAATAGGCTGTATTTTTTTTTTTTTGTCTTGGCAGAGTGTACATAAACATACAATGCCTTGCTTAAATATTCATAGACTCCCAGCTCACACTACAGTAACTTAATAATAAAATATTTTGAAGAGGGAATGATGCCGTGGAGCTTGTGATACCACTAATGGATTTGAAGAGGATGCTAATGCGTTGCAGGAGGAAGTGAATTGAGCTCTCGTGTGTAAAGGAGGATTATAAAATATAATTATGAAAAAGCAATAGTGGCAGGCTTGAGGAAGTTCTGTTGATGTGTGGGTACTACAAACGACATGTTTTGTTGATGAGAAAGAAGCCTTAGATGGATATTTACTGTGCTAGCAATCTTCTCTATCCGGAAACATGGAATGCATTATAGAAATAGCCATTTTGTGACCTCCAGAGTGAAAATTAAATAGTGTAAGATGGAGGGTGACAAGACACATGCAGCTTTTCATTTTGAATAACACTTGTCCAGGAAGGCTAAGCTTTCACATCAAGAACTTCATGAAGGCACTGAAAAAAAAAAAGGGATATAATTGCTAAAGGAGAGGAAAAACTTTTTTTTGTTAAAAGAAGCTTAAGGAAGTCTAGGAAATTAAATTGCTGGGTGTGGAGGAAGCCTAAGGACCTTTCTGAATATCATTTCCTGGGCGCAACATTGGCAACTTGTTATAAACTTGGGCATCAGTTGGAGCAATTGGACCAGGGCATCCAAATAAATTTTCTTGACTTATCTTTCAGTTTCCAATTTTAATTGCATTTATTTACCTATGGCTTTGCCCCCTCAAGCAAAATGAAGAAATGTTCGTAGAATATTTTCTGACATTTACTGAAAACAAAAAAGTACAATGCACAAAAATTTAATATGTTTAAGAATATCAAAGAGATAGATCTTAACTGATAAAGCTGAAGTCTCAAACCATAACCTCTTCCCTTCATGGGAAAGTCTTACCTCTGTGCTTAAAGTTCAGGGTTTTACTCCAATCTAAGTGATCTATGTAAAATAGCAAGGATATTCATTTTCAGATGTATGTAACCAAATAACCTTTTAATGTAGTTATTTGGGAGGATAAATGTGTGTTCTAATAATTTTGACATTGCTTAAAACATTTATGAAATGCTTTATTTCTTTAAAGCAATTGTTTAAAAGTTATGAAAAATTTCAAACACACAGAAAATATGTACACCACCAAATTTAAACAGTTGTTAACGCTTGCCATATTTTGTTCAGATATTTTTCTCCTCTCTCCAGCCTCCCTTTGCCTCCTGCTTTAAACAAATTGGACTTTACTGATATATCAGAATTCTAACCCTCATTTATTCACTCTCCCTTCTCAGAGGAAATCACTCTTGAGAAACTGATGTGACCCTTTCCCATAAATTTCTAAATGCTTGTGATACTTATGCATACATGTATATTATATATTTGTGATGTGACTTAAAATTTATACTTTTGGTGTCACCCTAAAGGTGTTCTTTTGCAACTTGCTTTTTTCACTCAACAATGTTTTAGAGTTTTATTTGTACAGATATATGTTCATTCTTTTAAACTGTTATATAGTATTCCACTGTAGTAATAAACCACAGTTATCCATTAATTTCCCTCCTGAAGGATTTGCTCGGTATGTTTATATGTGTATCTTGTACATATATTCTTCTCTGTCTCTCTCTCTCAACAGGCTTTGAAATGCAGAGAGAGAGAGAGAGAGGAGAGAGAGGCTGCAATAAACATCATTGTACATGTCTCCTTGGACAAAGGTACAAGTGTTTTTTCAGGGTAAGTGTCTGAAAGTGCCATCTATTGTACTAGGATTGCTAACAAACAGGTTATATCAATTAGGATCTTCCCCACATCCTCATGTCATTGGGGGCCCAGTAGTGTTTGAGGATTTTCGTTTTCCCACATTCTTATCCATACTCAATATTATCAGACTCATCAATTTTTGTTTAAATAATGGGGATGCAGAGATATAGTAAAATGTTTAAATTTTTCATTTCCCTGAAGATTAGTGAGGTTGAGCTTTACATATGTTAATAACCATTCAGGATTTTTTCTATATAAAATTTTTTATTTTTATGTTTTTCTCACATTTTGACTGGATTGTTATTTTTTTTCTTTTTTGGGAATTTTTTTCTATGTTCTAGATAGCATTAATTTGCCAGTTATATATTCTTTAAAATCCCCCGAGCTGTGGTCTTTTTTGGTTTGTTTTTGTTTTGTTTAAAATGTCTTGTTTTTGTCACATTAATTTTTTTTATTGTAATATCCTCAGATTTAGCATTTTTCTTTTATTGTGTAAGAAATCCTTTCCTACTCCCAATATCATAGAAATATTTTTATTCTAAAAATTGTAAAATTTAACTTTAAATTTTGGTCTTAATCCATTTGCGTGTGTGTGTTTGTGTATGTGATGTGAGGTAAGGCCAGTTGTATCTTTCTGACATGTTGCTAATTATCCCATCACCATTTACTGAGTAGTCCCTCATTTCCCCAGTGATTTTTCAGGCCATCTCTGGCATACACTAAGCGCCTACATACTCAAGCGCCTGTTTCTAATTGGGCAAATAGGAAAGGAATTGTTCGGTTGTATGGTGTGTAAGTTTGGTTTTATAAGAGACTATCAAACACATTTTCAAAGTGGTTGTACAATTTTGCATTTCCACCAGCAATGTAGGAGAGTTCCATTTGCTGTATGTCCTACCAGTGCTTTGTATGGTCATTTAATTAATTAATTAATTAATATTATTGTCATATGTATGTAGCAGTATCTCGTACTTCTTATGCTTGTTTGGCTTGTATATCCTTTTTGATGAAGTGTCCATCCAAACTTTTG
>JAQZBX010028755.1:0-27662 GCA_029593785.1 Cabassous unicinctus
CTAGGTATATATCCAGAAGAATTGAAAGCAGGGACATGAACAAATATATGCATGCCAATGTTCAGAAATTATTCACTATTAGCAAACATTGGAAACAACTCAAGTGTCTATCAACAGAAGAATGGATAAGCAAAATGTGGTATAAACATACAATGGAGTATTACTCAACTGTAAGAAGGAATGAAGTATTGACACACATGACAACAGAGATGAATCTTGAAGTCCTTATGTTGAGTAAGTAAGCCAGGCACTGAAGGACAAATATTGCATGACCTCACAAATATGACCTAAGCATACTGAGAAGATTCACAGAACTGGTGTATGGAAGATAGGCTATCCAGAGAGAAAAGAAAATAGAGTGCTGTGAGCCAATGCTCAATATGGTCAAAACCCATACTAAGGTGAAAGGTGTGGTTTGGCAATGAATGGGTGTGGTGATGGTGCAGGGGTGTGAGTGGATTTAAAGGTGCTGGAATGTGAGGGTGAGAAGGGTGTCTGGGTTAGATTGGGCCTTTCAAGGAATTGGGGGGAGGGCTAGAGGAAGGAACAGGTGAACTCTGGGGATTTTTATGTCGGTGCTTGAAACAACAATGGTGGGAATATTTTTTTGGGAAATATGGCAGGGGAATTTCATTGGTACAGTGTTTGGTGGTGGAGGGACTGCTCTCTGTGTTTATTCACTGCGTGTTCTTCTGTGTCTGCTTGTCTTCTCTTCTTGTCTTCTCTTTATGCGGCAATGTGAACCAATCCCGGGACCTTCAAATGTGGGAGAGAAGCACTTAATTGCTTAAGCCACCCCACCTCCCTGGTTTGTTGTGTCTCTCACTGTTTCTCTTCTGTGTCTGTTTTTTGTTGTGTCATCTTATTGCACCAGCCCTCCATGCAGGCCAGCTTGCTTTCACCAGGAGGCTCTGGGAACCGAACCCAGGACACTCCATATGTTAGACGGGAGCCCAGTTGCTTGAGCCACATCCGCTTCCCACTTATATTTTCGATGTAACATTTATGTATTCTAAAGCTTCTTTAAAAATAAAAAATAAAGGAAAAGAAAAAAGTAAATAATGTTCTTTTTAATCTATTTTGGATTTAATGATTATATGGATAAACATGATAATAAGTGTGAAAAGAAAATGCATACATTCCCTTAATCAATCTTGGAAATAATTTTTAATATGTATAAACAAGTAAATGTATGCCCAAGCAACTTGGAATTGATTCTCATAAACTTGTTTTCATTATAAGAATAATTTATCTGTATGTTCAAAGGGAGCAGTGTAAAGTATTTCTGATAGCTTCATCAATGACACCAACCCTACCTCTCTTTTCATAAATGTATTTTAGTACTATTTTCATGGTCCTAAAATTATAATATTTTTGAAGTTATTTTTTGAATGAAAAAATAACAGTATTTTTATTTCTCCTATAATATAAATTATACAATTTCAAAGTTTATTGATTCTTGATTTATAAATGTTTTAAGAAGAGATAAATCAAGAAGATAAATTTTAACAGTGTATTTCTAAGCATAAAATTTTAAGCTTTTTAAGACACTTCTTAATGGTAAATATTAGTGTATCAAACATGCCTGATTGTGGCTTGTTTATTTATTGTACCAGATCAAGAGACAATGGTCAATTCAAATCACCCAAAAACCTCAAAAAGATAGATTTTTAAAAGTATATATTCAAATTAACTTAATTATTGAATTTATACCAATTATATCTATACAATCCCAGTCAATAATCTCAATTTATTAGTGAAAACCTGAGTTGCAACAAATTACTTTAAGTGAGTCTCATTAATCTCTTATAAATTTTCCAAATAAAGTATTCCTTTCATGATTTTCCATAAGGAATGTTTTATTTGACTATTTCTAAGACTGTAGGTAATTGGGTTCAAGAGGGAAGGGACTATGGAAGAGAACAGAGAAAGGACCATGTCCTGGATAATTGCAAATGTTGCAGTTGGCTTCAAGTAGATGTAAAAAGCTGAACTGAGAAAGACTGAGACCACAAAGATGTGGGGAACACAGGTGGAAAAACTTTTTGCTCTGTCAGCTCCAGTTGGAAACTTGAGCACAGTAGAAAATATGTAAATGTAAGATCTGATGATGAAGATGAAACAGCCAATAAAAATGCCCAGACCCGAGGCAAGAAATAAGATCTCATTGCTGAAGGTATCAGAACAGGAAATCCTCAGCAGAGAGGGGATATCACAGAAGGACTGATGGACCATGTTGGATTGACAGAAGGGCAGTTGGAAAGCATTGCCAGTGTGGAATCATGAGTAGACCAGTCCACTGATCAGGGAGGCTACTGTCATCTGGACAAAAACTTGAGGGTTCATGATCACAGGGTAATGGAGGGGCTGACAGATGGTGACATATCTATCCTTAGCCATTATGATGAGGAGCATCAACTCCATATACACAAAGAACACATCTAAAAAGACCCAAGCTATGCATCCTGCCTTTGAAATGGTGCTTCTGTCAAGCAGAGAATTGACACATGAATTAGGAACAGTTACAGAAATGTAGCATACATCCAAGATGACCAGATTCATGAGGAAGAAGTACATGGGGGTGTGAAGGCTCTTGTCAATGGTTGTGACAGTAATAATGAGAACATTCCCAGTAACAGTCACCAAATACATCAGAAAGAATGACAAGGCATGCAGAATCCGTACTTCCCATTCATCAGAAAATCCCATTAGAAGAAACTCAATCATAATAGTAGAATTGGGCATCTCTGAGAAACAAGGAGAGGTTGTCCCTGGGAGGCAAGGAGAAAATCCCTGAACCCATAAAGAATCAAAATACAGGAATGTACATCTTGACCCTTTTACTGTTCACTCCTCATTAATTTTAAACCATATCAATGGTGTTAATATTTTGGAAGGAAATTTATATGATGCTGCATTAGCTTCCATAATATTCTTATTCCTACTATAAGAGTTTAGTATAAATCACAACCTAATTGCACATAACCAGAAAACATAAAAGTGCTATCTATCTATCTATCTATCTATCTATCTATCTATCTATCTATCTATCATCTATTTTATCATCTAAATTGCATATTGTATGAGTATGCAATTTTCTCATAATAAAGTAGAAATATATAGAGATTTTATTGATAAAATCTTAAGGCTTTTTGAAGATAATGGTGAATACTTGATAATTGGAATAAAATCATTTGGATTTTTTTAGTCTTTCATTTTCATTTTGAGGGTAAAAATTATATTGGAAAAAAATCTATCTAGAACTAGTCATTTAGGGACAATAATATCAAAATTATCTTAATTTACTTTCTGATGTTATTTAGAATTTACTTACTCCAATATCTGAAACAGATTACACTCTTTTACTCTTTACCTCAATTTCATCACACTGAGTTTGCTCTACATTTTTTCCATTGAAATCTTATTCTTCAATTTATTTTTCTAGCCATCTATCTCTCCTTTTAAAGGCAGATGTGTGACTTCCATTGACACAGAAAAGTATTCCTGCTTCCTCTTTTTCTTAGAGTCTCTTGAACCTGGTCCTAATGCTCCCTGATTATCCTCTTTAGTTTTCCAACTTTTCAAAACTTCCAGAGAATGTTTAGTTCCACTTCCTGAAAAAGAAAACAAAACAAAAGAAAAGAAATTTGAATCACAATTATTGCATTTGTAAATTTTTAGAGAATTAATTTAGCTTTCCTTTTGTCTTAAATTAATCATTTTATTCTTTCTCTCTTTAATCTTTTTATTTTCAACAAAATTTCTGAAATTTCTTCCTTCATTTCCTAATCACTAATAATCATCTGGGTTTTGGGGACCACATCCTTAAGATAGGTAAATTGCTGATTTCTTCAGTATTCTGATTTGTTCACCAGTGGACATATTAACCAGCTTCATTTTGACTTATCTTTGTTACTTGCATTCTTCCAATTCTCCTCTGTCATTCTTATAAAACTCTTTCTTCTCATTCCCTCAAAATAACAGTAATAGTAAAAACAAAAAGAACAATAATAATAATGTTAACAACTGGAACCATGAACAACAAATTTGTCCACAATTAGGCTGACTGAATATTACTCTTCTTTATTTGAAATGAAAGAGTTTCCAATTCTGCTCATAACTTTACAATCTAAACTCATTCCCTCCTCCAAAAGCTCATGATCTGTTCCCTCAAACATTTTCTGTTCATCTCCTCTCTTGTGAATTTATCAAATATCTTCCATATATAAGTTGTGAATAATAGAGAAAAATGTGTATGTGCGTGGGAGGGATGATATGGGAATCACCTATATGTTTGATGTAACTTTTCTGTAATGTAAAACTTCTCAAAAATAAAGTTTATTATTGATAATGGAAGTGCCAGGATCCTAATCCCCCTGGGCAGAAATCCACAGCTTTAGGAAAATAAACTCCCCTTGGTCCCTGGTCCCTGTCTCCCCTCCTCCTCCCTTTTTACTCCATTGAATTCATGTGAGAAAGATAAGCACTCCCACCTGCCCCTTTGAATTGAAATTTACAGCTCTAAACAGATAATGGTTCCTTTCCTCCCTAATGGCCTTCTGCTTTTAGGAAGATAAGCTAACCTCACTCTTCTGCTTTTGTAACCCTGCCTTCCTGCTTGCTCAGGAAATTTCCCACTTAGTGTTCCTTTATAAACTTATGAAATTCAGAAAACAGGGCTCAGATTTTTTGGAGACTTGACTCTCCTCTGGGCCCATGCATAATGAAACTTTGTTCATCTGTAACCCAAGAGTGTCACTTCGGTTTCTTTCTGCCGGCCACAACATATGGTTCCCTAATAGGGAAAGACCCAGCTGAGCAAGCCCATTGTGCCTCCAGCCTGAGGCTGATGGGCGCTACTGATGGCAATCTCCGAGTGAATGAAGTGGGTGCCACCTGTCCTCTTGACAGGACCTCCTTCTGAGGCAGTCCCCACAGGCCGTGTCCCTACACCCCAGCCTGACTCAGTGGGGAGGCAGACTGAACAATGCCAGAAGACTCCAGAAAGGTAAGGTCCCGGGTGCCAATTCCTCAGTCAGTCCCATCTCTGGATGTAAAAGGAGACTGATCAGCTCCTGAAATCTCGAGTACCGAGATTCCAGAATAGGGTAATCTCTATGGGAGAGATTGCATAACCTCTGAGTGACTATGTCAGTGAGTGAGGATGGCAGAGGCTTGTATCTGCCATACCAGTGTGTGAATCCAAAGCTTTATGCTGTGGAGCCCGGGTGGGCCCTAACTTGCTTTCCATGGCTACATAATATGGCATAACGGCCACCCCAAACTTCACCAAGTGCCTTAGCTAAGATGAGCCGAAGTTCTCGCAAGAGACGCGGACAGGTGGTCATCTGAGTGACCTTGAAAGAGGTGACCCTTTCCCTTGTCTGTCTTGTGCCAACAATGCAGGGTATGGGCTCATCACAGTCAAAACCTACCATCTTAAACTGCATGCTCAAGAATTTCAAGACAGGTTTTTCTGGAGATTATGGCATCTGAATGAACCCCGACACTCTCTGAACCTTATGTGAAGTAGAGTAACCCACTTTTAATGTTGACTGGCCCTCAGAAGGAGCCCTGGATAGAGCCATGGTCTGTGCAGTGCGGCTGGTGATCACAGGAACTCCTGGCCACCCTGCTCAGTTCCCCTACATCAACTCTTGGTTGGAGATAGCCCAGACTCTGCCCCCTTGGGTTCGATTGTTCGTTGGAAAAAGGGACAGGGCAGGGTCTTGGCTGCACAGGAAACAAGGCTCTGAAATCCAGGCATCCATCAAGGGTCCTCAGAGGAGGAGCCACCACTAACCCCACTGCCATGCACTCTGGCCGCTCTAGCCTCTCCTCCTAGCCCAGGAGTGCAGGCAGATCTCCCAGAAACATCCTTACCTTTGATCTCTCCAGGAACATCGACACCCCCTGAGGAAAGCCCCGGAACCCGAATAGCAAGGAGGATCTGGTCAGCACAACCCACATTACAGATGCCCCTCCATGAAACACAGGGTCCAGCCAAGATCGACGAGAATGGGACCACTCAACCCGGGAAGCCTGTATTATACTACCAGCCCTTCACAACTACAGACCTCTTAAACTGGAAGCACCACACCCCCTCCTAATGATAAAATCCCCAGGCCCTTATTGATCTCATGGAATCCATTTTCCAAACCCATCGTCCTACTTGGGATGATTGCCGCCAACTCCTCCTGACTTTGTTTAATACAGAGGAGAGAGGATGGATTCTGATGAAAGCCCATAAGTGGCTGCAGGAGCAGACCCCTGTTGGCATCTTAAACCCAGAAGATTGGGCATGAGAAGCAGCACCAGAAGTCCAACCGAACTGGGACTTCAACACTGATCAGTGATGGGCTGCACTCCAGCAATACTGGGAAGTGCTCCTCTGAGGGATCCGAGAGGGGGCAAAGTGACCCACAAACATGACAAATGACTTTACTCAAAAGCTGAAATGAATCTCCAGATTTCTATGAATGGCTTTCAGAATCTATACTCCTTTTGACCCAGAATCTCTGGAAAACCAGAGGATGGTGAATGTCACCTTTGTTGTTTTTAATTTCTTGTTGCACAGGCAGCAACGGACATTAAAAGAAAGCTCCAAAAATTAGAAGGCATGAACATCTCTCAACTGCTGGAAGTCACTAACAATGTATTTGTCAATCGAGATGAAGCCACCAAAGGAAAAGCCAATAAACAAATAAAACATCAAGCCTCCCTAGTAGCAGCAGTCTTGGGAAATCCTGACCCCACCACATGAGAAGGACCACCTTGAAGAGGGGGGACAAGCACCAGAAGGGTGCCTCTGGCCAGAGACCAATGTGCCTACTGCAAAGAAAGTGGACACTGGAAAAATGAGTGCCCCCAAAAGACTCAGGCACATAGAAGGAACACTCCTAAAGGGAAATACTTTCTGAGCCCCAAGACCATCTAATAGGGCTGGCAGGACTCAACCCTGAATAGGGGTGACTGGGCTCACCGGAACTTGGAAACCATGAGCCCATGATCCAACTACAAGTCAGGGGCCAATCAATGACTTTCATGGTGGACATTGACTCTGAATATTCTGTGGTCACAACCTCCATTTCCCACTTTAGTGGAAAAACCACTAATATGATAGGAGTGACTGGGGACCTGTCAAGCCAATGGCCATTTTCCCAGTTGAGAAATCATCAGCTTGGTGGCAACGAAGTGACTCATGAATGAAAGAAAGACATCTACACCATTCCTACACCCACCACAAAAAGAAAGCTTCATGAGTTCCTCGGGGCTGCAGTGTTCTGCCGCTTCTGGATTCCTGGGTTTGCAGGCATGGCAAAACCCCTTTATGAAGTTGTTTCAGTTCCAGGAAAAGAATCCTTTGCCTGGGGAGAAGCTCAAAAGGAAAACATCAAAAGACAACTTGGTGGAGCCCCTGCCTTGGGGCTTCCAGATGTAACTCAAAACTTTAACCTGTTCATGCATGAAAAAAACAAATTAGCATTGGGAGTTCTCACACAAACAGTCGGCCCCTGGGAAAGACCCATCGCTTACCTCTCCAAGCAGCTGAACCCCATGGCTGCAGGTGGCCACCCTGCCTGAAAACCCTGGCAGTGACCATAACCCTTATCAAAGAAGCTGACAAATTAACCCTTGGACAGGCAATTCATATTATGGTGCCATACACAGTCACTGCCCTAATGAAGTCACATGGGCATCGGTGGATATTGAATCCCCAGCTTGCACATTACCAAGATTTATTCTGAAAACCCCAGAGTGACAATAGAAACAGTGCATAGTCTAAACCCTGTCACGCTTTTGCCACATGAGGAAGTGGCTCCTGAGCATGACTGTTTTGAAGTGACTTAGGAAGTTTATGCCATTCTCCCCATCCTCCAAGACAAACCACTCCCTTCCCCAGATCAGACACTATTTACAGATGGGAGCAGTCTCATTAAAAATGGGGAAAAGCTTGCTGGATATGCAATCACCACTACCAAACATGTGGTGGAAGCGGTGTGTCTACTGTGGGGATGGTCTGCGCAACGGCCAGAACTCTGGGCCCTGGTCCAAGCCCTGCAGCTAGCCACTGGGCAAGCAGTAAACATTTACCCTGACTCTAAGTATGCATTTGCTACCGTTCATATCCATGGAGTGATTTATAAAAAAGAGGTCTCCTAACCACAGGGGGAAAGGAAATCAAAAACAAAGAAGAAATCCTTCAACAGTTAGAGGCAATCTGGAAACCAGACAAAGTCGCCATCATCCACTGCTAGTGACATCAGAAAGGAATGGACATGGTGGCTCAAGGAAACAGCCTAGCTGACAAAGCAGCTCAGCAAGCAGCTGAATGAACCCATGGAATACAAGTCATAGAATTCACATCGCAGCTGTCCCTCTTAGGACAAGAGACTAATCAACTAAGCTATACCTGGGAAGGACAGGAATGGACTAAGAGAGAAGGTAGAAGCCAAACCCCCAAAGGAACTTGGCTGCTCCCGGATGACCAGATTTTTGTCCCAAAAGGAGCCACTCATGCCCTTGTCCAGCTATACGACCAACTCACCCACCTAGGGAAAACTGAACTAGAAGTCTTGCTCAGGAGATACTACCACATAGCCTGATTGGCCTCCCTCTGTGCCACCATCAGCAGCCAGTGCCAAGTTTGTGCCAAAAACAACCCTTTGCAGAGCCCCCATGCTCCAGCAGGTGTCCAGCACACAGAGACAGTCCCCTTTGAAGATCTCACAGTAGACTTCATGAAAGTGAAACCAAGTCATGGGTACAAATATCTGTTGGTGATGATATGCACTTTTTCAGGTTGGGTCGAAGGTTTCCCCACTCACAGCAAAAAGGCAAGAGAAGTGACTAAGGCTTTCCTTAGAGAAATCATTCCCCAACACAGGCTGCCACTGTCTATTGGAAGTGACAATGGTCCAGCCTTCGTGGCCAAATTCTATTTGGGCAGCCACCCCTAATTATCTGGGCCTTCAAAGGAAATCTCAAACTTCTGGGGGAGGCTAGCCAAGATTCCATTTTCCAGCAGCTGGGGAAAACTCTAGCTGAAACACATAAAACTGTGTCGTCCCAGAATCTCATCCCTCTGGGACACCCGGTACTCTCCCAGTGGCCAGGGGACCTAGTCTGTGTCAAAGACTGGAAAAAGAACCCCTTCAGCCTTCCTGGACAGGTCCACATACTGTGGCTCCTTATAACTCCTACTATTAAAGTTGTAGGCATCATCCCTTGGATCCATCATTCCATGGTCAAGAAGGCACACCCCAATAAAGAGCAGGACAGCTGGACAACCCAACCCATAACCGCTCAACCCTTGAGAGTGTGAGTAGCCTGGGATCCCCGAGCACCAACCTCGTCAAATGCCTGCTGAATGGACCCTTGTTCCTGGTGGATCCTGTGCTTATACAGCCTGCTCACCTTGGTGTTTGGAGTTGGACTCGCTGCTGTGGCCCCTGCAGACTGGACTGTTGTGAATAGAGCCCTAATTGCAATTACTTAATGATTCATAATAGGATGTTTCTGTGCCTGGACTTGCTTGTCCTTTCCTTCCTTGCCCCCTCCCTAGGAGCCAATACTCACCCCCAAAATCTGTGGCAGCTGCAAGCTAGTCAAAACTGGGGCAAACAATCCATGCTAGATCCTTCAGTCCCATTCTTGGCAGGTGCAACTTCAGCCTCTGTAACATTTGACACCTGCAGGACAATCCACGATCATTCTTCTTACACCTTCTAGTTGCCCCATACACCCACGCCCCCATAACTGCCCCCAGGAGATGCTGTAGGGGTCACAACTATGGGAATTAGGACAAATACCTCTGCAGAGACCTCCAAAAGAGCATAAGATTCTGCCACTCTTGGAGCTTGCTGGTAGGTGCCACTGCTCCCTGGAAGGGGGTCCCACCGACTTCTCCATATCTCCTACAGAAAATCCCCAGCCCAGCAGGTTGTGGCACAGAAATCTGAGACCTCATAAAACTCACCTCATTATACATAGCCACTGGATCAGAAAACACCTTTTTAAAGCCCCAAACAGGACTAAAACTAGGAAGTGGAATATACGACCCATCGGAGCGGAGCCAGACCCAGGGGACATCATACTGGTCCAACTGATCTCAGTAACCCAATCCCCAGAGAAAAACCCTGATGAAAAGTATCAGTGAAGCTGCCCAGATGCTAAAAGCCAAAGTTATAACAGCCCCCGACAATGTCCTTTTGAACCATGTTTGAAATTTCCACCAACTCCTAAATGAATCCCGGCCCAACAAAGCTGCTGGCTATGCACTTCCTCAAGTCTAACCATCTTTCCCATACCTGTCCCATGGAACATAACACTTCTGACCCATGACAGCTCTGCAGCAGGAACCAGGTCCCTCCCAGTCCACATAACTGAACCCCCAGGAAACCTGGCTAACTGTAAAAACATAACTATGTCTTCTTCACCATCCTCCCTCTTGGAAGGGCCAACTGTAACACCACCTGCCCACTCAGTGAGCCTGACCAATGCACCACAAACTCCACCATCTGGGTCTGTGGCACCAACACCTACTGGTGCCTACCCCAGGATGGCCAGGGCATCTGCTACCTGGCTTGGCCAGTACCATCATTCTTGGTGTATAGAGATGAATTGCCTGGAGAGCTCTCCCAAGCCAAAGGAGCAATACAGGCAATTCTGATACTCTTAGGACTAGGAGTATTTGGGAGTGCAGCAGTAAGGGCTGTCTCACTCGCAGTTGGTCGGGAGGGCTTACAAACACTAGCACGGGAAACATCAAATGGCCTTGAAGAAATATCGGGGGCTCTGAACAGGTTGCAAGACCAGATAGACTCATTGATAGAAGTGGTTTTACAAAACAGGTGAGGATTAGACTTGCTCACCGCAAGTTCAGGTGGGATCTGTCAGGCCCTGGGGGATGAATGCTGTTTCTATGCAAACTTCTCAGAAATAGTTAGGGACAAAATGGCCCTACTTAAAGAATGAGTCAAAGACCGTTTAAATCGTGTATACCAGGCATTTTCCAACGGGAACTACTTCCAGTATCTCCTCTCCTGGATTTTGCCATTTATGCCAGTAATAGCCTCAGTGTTTTTCCTCTTAACTTTTGGGCCATGCATTCTACAGTACCTAACACAATACATCACTTCCCACTTAAATGCCTTAAAACACCAAATAATGCCTCATGTTAAATATCAGCCCTTGGGGACTATAGAAAAATCCCCATGTTAGCAGATGATGCCCCATAAAGAAATATAAAGGCATTAAAAGGGTGGAATGATAAGGGAAATGCTGGGACCCTAATCCCCCTCGGCAGAAATCCACAGATTTAGGAAAATAAACTTTCCTTAGTCCCTTTCTCCCCTCCCCCCCTTTACTCCATGGAATCCATGTCAGGAAGATAAGCACTCCCCACCTGCCCCTTTGAATTGAAATTTACAATTCTAAACAGATAATGACTCTTTTCCTCCCTAATGGTTCTCTGTTTTTAGGAAGGTAAGCTAACTTTCCTCCTCTGCTTTTGTAAGCCTGCCTGCCTGCTTGTTTAGGAACTTGCCCACTTGGTGTTCCTATATAAACTTTGAAAATTGAGAAACAGGGCTCAGAATTTAGAGTCTGAATTCTCCTCTGGGCCCACATGTAATAAAACTTCATTCATCCATACCCCAAAGAGTGCCGCTTACACTTCTTTCCATGGGCTGCCACAGAATTACATAAATTTCTAAAATTCACCAAGGGCTACAGATCAGGTTTAGGTTGCATTTGGCATCACTCATCCTTTAAAAATTTAGTTTATTTCTAGCCATGTGCATTAACAAATTACTTCAGCCAATGAAAAACCTGGGAAGGTAGAGTTTTTAATCCAGCTTTCATTTGTTTGTTCCATCATTATCAGAGATGACTCTGTTGAGGAAATTTGCAACAATTGCCTCCTCTAAGAAGACATTTAAATTGTTTCTTTGTGAAATGTAAAGTAGCCTCATTCTTTTGAGAGAAGTTTCAAAAGAAGACATTTGATGTTTGGAGCCCTGCATTCCTCTGCTTGTAAGGATGACAGCCATTATTTACTATTTACCTGATGCTTTTTAAAAGTACATAAACAGTGAGGTTTTCAGTCCTGCAAAGTTGCTGATTATGGAGCTCAGGTAATTTATATTTTATACTCCAAGCAGAGAAATGTTTTATTTAAAAGCTATATTTCATCTTTTAAGTCTAGCTTGACTTCAACTTTCTCTTACTAGACTGCTGAAAATGAAAAAAAACATTACTCATATTTTGAGGTTTTTTAAATCTGGTATTTAATACCACAGTCTCAATTGCCAAATAGTTGGTACATCAGGCATAATATTCATGAGTTACTTTGTTAACTAGTACATACCAGATTTCCCCACCCAGATTCCTAGAATCATCTGAATCCTGGCTTTTAATTTCCTCCACCAAAGAAATGAATTTAATTTTAAAAACTCTTTCATTTAAAATTAGCCAATATGTTTAATGTGTGACATGCATGTTCTGCTATAAATAAAAAACACCTAACTGGTGTCTTAACCACTGAAGAAGCCTATTTTTTAACTTGCTTATAGTAAAGAAGTCTGGATTTTGGCAGACTACATTACTGTGCTGATTCTTAGATGATAAGAACTTGCCTTGGTTGCTCTTAATTTTCTGCCTGTGCACATTATGTTCACCTGGTAAATATTTCTGGAGAACTGCAGAGCCACAATACTGTGTCCATATGCTAAGTAGTAGGATGAAAGAAACAAGGATGTGTGCCTCCAATCTCAACAACTCTTCTAATGTCAATGTAGGAATTTAGTGAATGAACCATTCTCCATTGCTATAAGGAAAATAATGGTGTTATGTGGGTGACACTGAGTCTACCCAGGTTCTATTCATTTGAAAAAAGAGGGGAGAATTAATGGTCTAGAGCACCAGGGCCACACATAGTCCATAGTAAATGAGAGTGAATAATTATGAGACACATTTATGTAGATAGATTAGATAGGCAATGGTGATTTGTACATCAAAGGAGACAGAATAGAAGTCAAAGATGATTTATTAATTTTTAGCATGAGCAATTGCAGATGATTTTCCTATTCATTGTGATTATAGACTCACTTGGACAGTTCAAAGTTGATGTCACAGTGAGAAACTTATTTCAGGATTCCTTGATATTGGGGTGGCAGTATCAAGGGGCAGGTGTATGATTACTTTACCATAATTCTGAAGAATATGTTGCAGAACCATTCATAAAACTGATTAATGTCTGTATGTGTGTATGTGTAAAAAATCTTAATCCAACATTCTCATTCAATGTGCTGAGTTCCTTTCTCTCTCAGGCAGCTACATTGAACAATTTACCAGGACATGAGTAAACAATATATTCTGATTTATCTCTTTGATATGAACTTGTGTCCTTGTAATATTCTATTATATCCTGAGTGTTTCTCTCTTATTCTTTTCCTATCTCTCTCTCTGCCTCTTTATGTCTCTTCCTGTCTTTATCACATTGTTCTTCTCTCTGTTATACAATAGTTTAACTATAAATTTTAAAATGTAATAATAATATTTATTTTAATATACAGTAAAATAGAAAACATTACCCAGTAATAATAAAAACTAATTTTTATTATTGAATTTTGAATGTGTGCCATGCTCTATTCTATGTTTGTGTATATGTGCATTTGTGTGTAAGTTGGTGTATTGTGTATGCTATTTAATAATTCACTGTTTTTGAAAGATATTTTTCATTGTAGTATCATATATATGCCATAATTGTAAATTTAATTATGTTATATTAAATGCCTATGATTTGCACATCTACAATGATTATAATGTATCTCACCTAATCTTAAAACAACCCCATGGGACAAGCAATATCATCTTCCCCATTGAATATTCATTTCCAATATAATTTAATGTCTGGTGTTTACTTTGTATAGAGATGAGACTGAAAGGAAATGCAATGTTTCCAGGACAGTATTTGCATTAAATTTTGTTTTGTGTCTCTTTATATAGCAATAAGAAATATATAATTTATATTTATATTTTGCAATATAAATATTTAAGGCAAAAGCATAATCAATTCTAGGCTAAGTAATATCTATTATACGTCTATAGTATCAATATCCTATATCAAAACCTTGAAATGACATAATGGATTTATTCTTTTTATATATAGATCACTTTTGTGTTGGACTTGTGCTTTTCCCTTGAAATTTCATTGTAGTGTGTGAATTCTCAGATACAGTCTGGTACTTTGAATCATTTTGTCATCAACACACTAAGTCTGGCATTGAAGTTTTTATGTTAGAGCTTTTGGCTATTCTATCAAGTAATTCATTGACTTAAAGGTTTTTACAAAAGTTGCAAAATAAAATTATTATTCAAATATAGTATAAAATAAGTTTGCACATTAAATGTAATTTCTTAATAAACATTTCTTCAGGCAGAATTGGTTTGACCTTTGATAGACTTCTTTGTTTTATGGCCAAACCTATAATGGAAAAAAATAGTGTAAAAGTAAATCAATAGCAGGTTGTCAAAAGAATGTGTAATCAAAAGAACAAACATTGTAAGATTGACCTATTTTGAACTAAATATATCATGTGAAATATAATATGTGAAGTATGAATATGCATGGAATTGCATATATAAGAAAGTTTTTCTTTGAAGCTGAAAAAATATAAGTTAATACTATACAATGTTAATATCAGACTCACATACCAAAACCATTATATTAAGTGAAGGAGAACATACACAAAATACTACATATTGTATAATTTCTCTTATATAAAATGTAAACATAAATCAATTTACAAAGATGAAACTAGTGGTTATGTAGAGCTGAGGAAATATGCTAATGGGTGTGAAATCTTTATTTTGGAGTAATGGATCTAAAATTTTTGAGATGATGAATGTACAAAATTTGATTATACTAAAAGCCATTGATTATACACATTGGATAGATCATATTTTATGTGAATATATCTCAGTAAAACTGCTAAATCAACAAATAAATAACTATAAGAATAAGCAGAAACAGCAATTATGTACAGCAGAGGAAACATAGATTGAGAAGTGATGAATTTTCTTGTTTGTTTGTCTGCTTTTTGTTTATTATTATTGAGATAATGAAAATGCTCTAATAATGATTGAAGTGTTGAACACACAATCATGTGATTATACAAAATACCACTGATTGTACATTTTGGATGAATTGTATGCTTTATTGATACATATCAATTAAAATTTATATTTAAAAAAAATGTGTAATAATTCCAACTTTAAGAATAATGGGCCTCCAAATAAAGACAAATTTAACAGAATATTCTGTATTTTTTATTTGAACAGTGAAAAACCTAGTACAGAAATGAAAATATTAAGAGAGTGTACATTTGGTTTTATTATTGTCAAAAGTAACAGAGAAATAGTACATTTGAAAATCCTTATAAACATAAAAAAAAAAATTCTTGATTTAGTGGAATCAATGGGTAGATGTATGATATGACTTCTGTTTCCTGTAGCGGAAAGGTTAAGACACATCTCTATCTATGTATGGAAAATGATTGCAAAGCATCAATAATTTGCCATTGACAAAATTATAATCTTTGGCTGCTTTTTCCAAATGATTGAATCATTGCTTAAATTAATTTAAGGAGTCAAATATATTCTTTCTGAATGAAAATATTTTGATATGATGAGCAACCTGGCACTAGCATAATTTTAACCAAATGAGGTTATTATTTGAAGAAAATCTATAATAGGTTTAAAAAATAATGGTCTATTCTTTCTTTCCATTTATTTTCTTAGTATAAATTTGATGCATGATTCATGCCAATCCTATTATGTATTCCATTCCCCATAACCACTGTAATAAACTTGAATCTTACTTCTTTGTTTTATTATGAATATGATTATATATGTACATAAAATAAATATATATCTTTTATTCATTAACTCTTTCCCTTATCATCTGACAAGTTGTATTAGTTTCATGTCCTAAAATTTAAGGATGTCAAGTTAAAGAGTGAATATTACCCAAGGACTTTCACCCTATTGTGTATGGAATTAATGCATTTCTGGGGTAAGCAGGACAGTTGAATATTTGTTATTCCTCCTGCACCGTATAAACACTATTGAAATCTCAAACTCAGGACTGTTGGCTACAAATGAAAGTGACCCCAACAGGAAAAGAGAGAGAGAGGAACACAGCCTAAGGCTGACACAGATTTAGAGCCCACAAATTTGGTCTAATGTGTCTCACAAGCCCTTCCAGACTGGGTGGGGTTGCACCATTGTTTGGTTTGGGAGCCAGCACAGGGCTAAAGCGATCTGAACCTCTCAATCATCTCTTTACTGACCAGGGCTGGTTGCTGAGGACACAGAGAGGAGTGGGACTATTTTCTCCCTTGGAAAAGGGAGGGGGCTGTCAGCAAAGGTTAGAGAAGTGCCTCTGAGAAAGTTTGAATTACAAGACTCTTAGCCTTCAGGCAGGAATCTCTGTCACATAGATCTTGTCCATGTTGCAGCAAACACACTTCAACCATGTATTGAATTGAGGGGGCTGCCAAAGAATACCATCTACTGGTGGACCAAGGAAATGTATGTGAAGAAATTAAAAGTGAATAAATGGGCTTTTTCCAGCCTTTACAGCCTCCCTCCCCAAGGCCCTAGGAAGCAGGTCTGAAATGCATTACTGGATCCAGGGCCCAGATTTGAGCAATGAAGAGGGAAAATCCTAAAGATCCAGAATAGGTGAGCCAAGAATCACACAATAGCAGTAACACACAGCCTCCCATAACTAAATCCCTATGAAAGAGAGAAATTGAGCATCTGAGTAATCTCATCATCCTAATCAGATGCCTAGATATCAGCAAAAAATTACAAGCCATAAAAATGGAAGAAAATGGAAGAAATGATCCAAGAAAAGGAATATATCAAATCCTTATAAAAGACACAGGATTTGAGGCAAGTAATCCATGAGATGCACACAAATTTTCAAAATCAAATGAATGAGTTGAAACACAAGATGACTAAAGATATAAGGGACATCAAGAAAACAAAACTGATTGAGCACAAAGAAGAATTTGCAAACCTGAATAGAAAAGTAACAGAAATCATGGGAATGAAAGAAATGATAGATGAGATAAAAAACACATTAGAGGCATACAACAGTAGACTTGAAATGATAGAAGAAATAATAAGTGATACAGAAGCTGAACTTGAAGTGAGAAAAGAACAGAAAGACAAGAATGGGAAAAAAATTAAGCAGGGCCTCAGGGAGTGGAATAATAATATGAAACACAACAATATATGTGTGATGGGAGTTCCAGAAGGAGAAGAGGAGGAAAATGGAGCTGAAAGAGTATTTGAAGAAATAATAGCTGAAAATTTCCCGACTCTTATGAAAGACATGAACTTATATACCTAAGAAGCATGGTGAACCCAAATAAGAATAATTGAAAATATATCTATTCCAAGATACATATTACTCAGAATGTCAAATGTCAAAGATAAAGAGAAAATTCTGAAAGCAGCAATGGAGAAGCAAAGCATCACACTCACTAAGACTTTGTGCAGATTTCTCATCAATAACCATGGAGGTGAGAAGACATTGGTATGATGCAATTAGGATACTGTAAGAGAAAAATTGTCAGCTGAGAATTCTTTATCCAGCAAAATTGCCCTTCAAATATGCAGGTGAGTTTAAAATATTCACATGCAAAAAATGGAGACTAAGAGGGTTTATAAGAAAGAATCCACCATTACAGGAAATATTAAAGGGAGACTTAAAGCCTGAAAGAAAAAGACAGGAGAGAGAGGCATGGAGGAGAGTGTAGAAGAAAGAAGAGCAGAAAGGATAACTAGAAGAGTAAAAAGACAAAAATAAGATCTGACATGAAAACCAAAGAGTAAAATGTTGGAAGTAAATAAATCATTTACAATAATATCATCAAATGAGAATGGATTATACAACCCAGTCAAAAGATACAGGCTGACAGAATGGATAAAAAGAAACAAGCAAACAAACAATGAGTCATCCATATGCTGCATACAAGAGACTCACCTTAGATCCAGGGATAGAAATCAGAGGAAAGTGTCAAGTTGGGAAAAAATATTCCACATAAACAATAATCAAAAAAAGAGCAAGGGTAGCTATATTAATTCAGCCCAAACAGACTTTAAAGGCAAAAAATGTATAAGAGATACAGGAGGCCATTATAAATTAATAAAAGGGGCAAAACACCAGGAAGAAATAACAGTCATAAAAAACTATGTACCTAACCATAGGTGCCCCAAAGTACATGAGGCAAACTGGCAAAAGTGAAGGCAGAAATAGGCATCTCTACAAAAATCCTTGGAGACTTCAACACACCACTCTATCATTAGATAGAACAACTAGACATAAGATCAACAAGGAAACAGAGAACTTGAACAATATGGCAAATGATCTAGATCTTACAGACATATACAGAATGTTGCACACCAACTCAGTGAATTATACATTCTTCTCAAGGGTTCATTGAGCTTTTTCCAGGATAGACCACATGTTAAGTCAAAATGCAGGACTCAAAGAATATAAAAAGTTTGAAATTATACAAAGCACCTTCTCAGATCATAATGGAATGAAACTGGAAAGTAATAATAGGAAAGAGGTAAATCGAAAAATGAGTGGAGGCTGAGAAATATACTAAATAATCAGTGGCTCAAAGAAGAAATTATAAATGAAATTATTAAATATATTGAGACAAATGAAAATGAGAACACAACTTATGAAAAATTATGGGATACAGCAAAGGCAGTTGCACCTGAGTCAAGCCTCTATGGCATATGAATATGTTCAAGTGGTCATGGAGCTTTGTCTTGTGGGTGGATTTTATTGCATTGCAGATTGTCTGTTCCTTACTTCCATTTTTCTAAACTTCTCCCAGTCTTGTTAGAGTAAGTAAGGTGATTTATTTCAATACAGAAAATACAGACATGATTCAACAGCATAATGTATATCAAGAAATTGCTAGGAGAAGCCAGTATTAACTTGAGATGGTAATGTTAATATTAGATGCTTCAGACTGCACATTTTAAAACCTGATTTTAATATGTCCAACAATACCTGATGTGAAATCAGGGGAAGTAAAAGACTTAAGGTCAAGATTTTAAAATTGTCAGGAAGATAAAGTCATTTTCCAGGTGAACTAATCTGAGGAAATACAGAAACCTAGGAATTAGAATTCATAGACTAAAGAATTCAAGGCTAATATACAAAAACAAGCACTATGTGTTGGAATAATGGCTTTATTTCCCAAAACTAATATTAACATATAAGTCTTTTCTGGGATTGAAGGGAGTAAAAGCCTCCTTGCTTAAAAAGTGAAATCCAGGTTTAATTAAGATGGATCATGGGAGGTATAAAAAATGGATGGATGGGAGATGAAATTAAAAAAAAGAGTTATATTATGCACAAGTCATGAACCCTAAATCTTGCATATAGACATAATTAATATATTTGAAACTTAATGTAATTAAGTAATTAATGGTAATGTAATTTACCATTTCTCAATCAGAAATGGTAAATTTGCAGATCTAAGTATTCATGTAACTCTTTGTGTTGCTAGTGATTGAGGCTCTCCATTGAGCAGCCCATTACAGCACATTTGTATCTAGATATGTTCTTTATAATTCTATGACAAATCACCTTAGAACAAAGCTTGCCTTTCTCTCTTGATGACTTTATTCTGATATCATTAGAGAGAACAAAGAACTAATCACAAAAAAAAAAGAACTTGGGTAGAACTTGTACTCATTTAAAGAGCTCAGTTCAAATAATCATAGAGCCACACCATCCAACCCATCTTTATGCTGTAATTTCTAATTCAACCATCAGGTTGTTCTATTTATCAGATCATGAAGTCATATTCATTAAAACAATATAATTATTCAAGTAAGCATATTTGTAAAATGGTGTATTTACATGAGTTTATTTTATACTGTAAGTGCCTATTCTGTTGCCAGATTGTTCACAGATAAAAGAATTTCCTTTTGTAAAATACCTCATAATAAAATAAAATCCAAAAAGGAGAAGTTCTCATTATAAATGAAAGTACAGTTTTTTTTATGAGTGAAAAAGCTATGGTTGCTATCAGAAAGAAAATAAGTAAAATACAGGATAGAATTTGAGTCATTTTTATTTATGCAATTGCTGTCACCAATATGATGGAAAATTTTCATTAGGACAATATGTTTTTAAAATAGTGAACTCTTTAAAATGTAACCCACTCTTATTTCTGTTGTTTTATTGATTAAAAAATTTATAAATGTGTGTGAAATAAATGCTTATTATTTAATGTCACTGAGATTTTGTGGTTGCCTTTTTTTTTTGATGTTCAACTCTTTTTAGTTAGAGAAGGTGCAGGTTACCACACACCATACAATCACCCAACAACTTACATTGGTGTGGAATATTTGTAACACTTAATGATACAAATTTTTTTTAAAATTGTACTATTTTTAACAGCAGTAGGTAGCATTTATTATTATCTCAATAAATGTTCTAGGCACTGTGTGACTGTTCTAGGCACTGTGTGTCACTGTGTTACAGTTTTAGGCACTGTGTGACACAATTTACATGGATTACCTCATTTATAATATGTAATACACAGACCTGTGAAATATGTTGTAGTGAAATTTTAATTTCATTTATTTTACTTTTCATCTTAAAATTTTCTTAGTTCCTTTTTAAAATTTTTATCTAACTTAATTCCAATTTTGTTCATATATTGCTTCCTGCTCTCCCTTATTCTTTGCCCATGATTTCCTTTAGCTCATTAAGCATAAATTACAGCATTCAATTTAACATCTTTGTCTAGTAATTCTAATGTGTGGGATTCATAAGGAATGGTTTCTGCTGATTTATTTTACTCATCCTAATAGGCTATTCTAGTTTTCTAAAAGCTGTCAGAAGCACTATACCAGAAATGGGTGAGCTTTAATCATGGGAATTTGTTAGGTTAAAAGTTTACATTTCTGAGGACTTGGAAGTGTCAGAATGAAGACCTAATCAAGAGATGGTAGCTCACCAAGTTGCAGCTGTAGGCAATCAGGTAAATGGCAGTATCATCAGCAGATGCTTTCTCTTTAAATTTAGCTGTGGGCAATCAGGCATTTGGCCCATCTCACTGCTCTCCTCCTTGCTTCAGCTCTTTCAGCCTCTTGGGGGCCTCTTTCCTTGCCTCTTTCCAACCTTCAGTCTTCAGGGTCTCTCTCTCAGTGGCTCACATTTTCTCTGTCTCTGCAGCTTTTCTCTGTGTGTCTGTGGCTTATTTCACAATGTATAAAAGACTCCAGTAAGAGGATTAAGATCCTTCCTGGGCTACATTCTTTTGAAGCAATCTAATCAAATGGCCCTTAAATGGTCTAATCTAAGAAAATGTTCACAATAGGTTCAATATAAGAATATAATATTCTGGGATACACATAAGAGACTCAATCCAACACAGAAGCCATCCTTTCCTATTTTTTCTTTATGTGCATTTTGATTTCTTTCATTGAAATCTGTGCATTTGGCTATTATAATGTGTCATCTCTGGAGATTGGATTCTCCTTCTCTCCCAGGGTTTGCTATTTCATTTTTTTTTCTTCCCAATAGTTGAAGTGAATAATCATCTATTGTTAATGTTTTTTCCAAGCTATTTGTGCAAAGATTGTGTTCCTCTTGTGGTCACTAAAATCTCTGACCCTTTAGCTTGAATACACCTGATGTTGTGACTAAGAATTCCAGGAATGCCAAGAGGTAAAAACAAACAAAAACATTGAAAAAAGTGCATCTCCCAGTTTTTCCATATTGGCTCTTATTCAATGCTTAACCAGGCTTAAACTGACCCTCTGGATCAGCCCAAGTTTACAACTTAAGTTCCATTCAAATCTTTTCTGGTGCTGCATCTTTCCCTGGGCATATGTGTGGCTTTCTATATAACCTTGTGTTTGTGGATCTTGTTGAATGCCCTAATTCACAAAGGAAATCCCCACAGCATTTCATCTCAGGTCACACGCACTCTAGCATATGTCTCAACCATAAACTTCCTCCTTTGTGAGGAGAAACCCCTTAGAGTGTTTTCATGGCAATGCCTGTAACCTCTGTGCCCTGAATGAACTCCAGTATAGATGAAACAGAAATTTACATATTGAGTCAGACATTCAGATGTCCATCAGATGTATTGGAACAGATATGCTTACATCATAATATGTTAATAAGATGTGTTGTGATCTTTCTGGAGTCAGGGACCAGGATGTCCCCTAGGAACATGGGTTGCTGCCAAGTTGGGGAGGAAGGAGTTATATGATCTAGTAAATGTTAAATGAAGCTTTCATACCACTTTTACATTGCCTTGAAAATGGTTTCTAACATTTAAATTACCAGAATGGCAGGTCTATTCTCTTATGGAAACTGCATTAGTGCAAAATAGCATTACTGGAAGTGCCTCAGAAATTGCTTAGTTGCTATAAACCTTTTACTGTTTGCAAGAGTTCTGAGAAAGTTACTTCTGTCTGTTTATGCTTATCTTTCTAAGTTTGTTTTAAGTATGGGTGTTGGAAGTTTCCTACTCTCTCAACTTGCTGAAGTCAGTCCTCTTCCCCTCAGTTTAAATTATGTTTCTATAACTGTCTATTTCAATATCATGCATTTAGTCCTTTTAATTGAAAAAAATCTATGGAGTGTGTGGACATTTATATATTTTTAAAATGGGAACTTACTTATAATAAGATAAAGAATCATGGATATATTTGATCATTAACCCTTCAATCTATTTTTAGCTCAAATTTTATTGAAGGTGTTTATTCTGCTTGATTAATATTTGGCAAAATATATCAAATTGCTTTCTTTGAATGGTTTTCAGTGTCTTTGCAATGATCATGATTACATGATTTTAGTAACTTTTATATATAGCCTCCAAAATCCTAATGGCATAATAAAATGGAATATTAGTTATGACATTCATTTAAGGATGATTTAACGCCAACTTATTTGTCATAAAATGATTCAATTGACATGTAAAATTTTTACAAATAATAGTATTGATATATGTAAACATATTCTATTATTAACTTTTGCATGTATCATTTTTATTCCCTGAAATTCTTCTTCTTTTGTTTGGGAACATGTTAAGACAATTATAAGAATTCACCTGTTGTATCCAGTCAGGCATTCTCCTCACCAAAATCATTTCATTTTTCAAAATAAACTTTTGAAGTTTATAATTCATACATGAACATACATAAACAAATATTGTATAGTAAAAAGTTGTAAACTTTCAAAACAAGCATGTATATCATCATATAGGGCTTCCATACATCACTCCACAACCAACACCTTGCATTGTTGTGAAACTACTGTTAAAAATTATGAAAGATCATCATCAATATATTACTACTAACTATAGTCCATATCTTACATTTGGTGTATTTTGAACCAACCCACACAATGATCAACACCCTGTATTAGTATTTTACATTTGCAATAGTTCATGAGAAAATGTTGTCACATTTGTTCTGTTAACCAGATTGCATCTTACACCATTGGATTCCTCATGTTATAAAGTTACATGCTTTTTACAATCCATTCAAAGTGCACACTCTGTGGATCTCATTTTCATCACAGAGTCATGCTGTCATTACCTCAGCAAATTTTAGAATGACTTCATTATTCTAAAATAAAAAATCCCATATCCTATATACCCTTATACTCACTATTGTTGCACCTTATCATTAATATATCTTCTTTACTATTACTGCAAAAATATTATAACATTATTGTTAATTATCATCCATAAGCTACATTATTTGTAATTTTCCCATGAACCACCATATTCTTAACACTTCTAAAAAAAGAACATTCTTGTATTTATACTAACAACAATTTTTGTCCACAACTGAAATTACTATTATACTTTCCATAGATTATTCTCTAGCTTCCTTTAAACTGACATTTATGTCCACAGAATTACCATATTTTGTCATAATTAGATTTATAAACCAGCAGTGTTAGTTATGCTCACTATAAGGTGTTACCATTATCTCTATGTATGTCTGTACTTTTAAAAGAAACCTTATTAATAATTCTACATATATTAAGCATCAGCTCCCTTTCTCAACCCACATTCTAACTCCTAGTAACCTATACTCGAGAGTTTACATCTATGAGTTTACTCATCACGTTTAGTTCACATAAAAAAGACCATATGATATTTGTCCTTTTGTGTCTGAATTTCACTCAACATAATATCCTCAAATGTCATCTGTGTTGCCATATGCATATGATTTCATTTTTTTCTTATAGCTGAATTGTATTCCATTGTATGCATATACCACATTTTGTTTATTTGTTCATCAGCTGATGGGCACTTGGCAGTTTCCATATTTTTGTAAATGTGAATAATGCTATGAATATCAGTGTTCAAATGTCTGTCCATTTCCTTGCTTTCAGTTCTTCTGAATACATTCCTAGTAACAGGATTGCTGGATCATATGGCAGTTGTATATTCAGATTCTTGAGGTACTTCCAAACTATCTTCCACAAAGGCTGCACCATTCTACATTCTCACCAATTGTTAAAGAGTCTTCCTATTTCTCCACA
Organism: Cabassous unicinctus; assembly: GCA_029593785.1. NCBI lineage: Eukaryota > Metazoa > Chordata > Mammalia > Cingulata > Chlamyphoridae > Cabassous > Cabassous unicinctus. The sequence goes on from JAQZBX010028755.1 coordinate 24,623, forward strand.
ACCCCTCCAGAACTTCTAGTTTTGGGGATTTTTAATACAGGCCATACATAAGGTATGAATGGTATTTCATTGTAATTTTAATCTGCATTTCCCTAATACCTAGTGATGTTTAACCTTTGCTCATGTGCTTTTTGGACATTTGTATTTCCTCTTTGGAAAAAATTGTCTATTCAAGTCATTTGCCCTTTCCAAACCCATTTTGGATATATGTTTCCCAAGTACTTTCTTCTACTGAGTAGACTGCCTTCTTACTTTCTTGACTTAGTCTTTTGAAGAAGAAAAGTGATTAATTTTGAGGAAGTTCCAATACATGTTTTGTTGTTGTTGCTTGTGCTTTAGGTATAGGTTTAAGAAACTACCACCTAACACAAGATCTTGAAGATGTTTTCCTACATTTTCTACTACATGTTTTATGGTTGTACATTTTATATTTATGTCCTTGTTTTATCTTGAATTAATTTTTGTATAAAGTGTGAGATAGTGGTCCTCTTTCTTTCTACTGGATGTGGAAATCCAGTTCTCCCAGCAATATTTGTTGGCTAGACTGTTGTGACCCAGCTGGGTGGGCTTTTGAGCCTTTTCAAAAATCAATTGACCAAAGATGTGAGGGACTATTTCTGAGTTCTTTCTTCAATTCCATTGGTCAATATGTCTGATTTTAGGCATATACCATGCTGTTTTTACCACTGTAGCTAGGTAACATGCTTTAAAGTCAAGAAGTGAGAGTCTACCATCTTCTTTTTTTTTTTTAAAGGATGTTTTCACTATTCAGGGACCTTACTCTTTCAAGTAAATTTGATAATCATCTTTTCTATATTTGCAAAGAAAAAAAGTTGTTGGGATTTTTATTGTGGTTACATTGAATCAATGGGTACAATTGACATCTTAATAATATGTAGTTTTCCAATCCATAAACACCAAAGTTCCTGCCATTTAATTAGGTCTTCTTTTAGCATAGCTAAATTACAGGTCCTTTAAGTCCTTGGTTAAGCTTATTCCTAATATTCAATTCTGTTGGTCATTATAAATGTGATTCATTTCCTTATTTCCTCCTTAGATTGCTCATCAATAGTGTATAGATGAGCTATGTATTTTTGATGATACTACTTATTTTTGCATATTAATCTGGTAGCCTACCACTTTGCTGAGCTTGTCTATTAGTTCTAGTGGCATTGTTGTGCATTTTTCAGGATTTCTAGATATGGGATCATTTCTTCAGTGAATAGCAAGAGTATCACTTCCTTTTGTCCTATTTGGGTGTTTTTTTTCTTATTATTGTTTAATTACACTAGTTAGAGCATTTACCACAATATCACAGGACAATGTTGACAGTGGGCATCCTTGTCTTGATCATGATCTCCAAGGGAAAGCTTTGAGGTTTTCACTATTGATTACAATGCTAGCTGTTGGTTTTTCATATATGCATTTTACCATGTTGAGAAAGCTTCTCTCTAGTCCTAGATTTTGTTGAGTTTTTATCAAGAAAAGATGCTGTATTTTGTCAAATGCCATTTCTGCATCAATTGATAGGGTCATGTGATTATTTTTTCAATTTATTTATGTGGTTTATTACACATTTTGATATTATTGTGTTGAACCAACCTTACATACTGGAGATAAACCCACTTGATCATTGTGTAATTCATTTAATGTGCTTTAAGATTTGGGTTTCAAGTATTATTGAGGAGTTTTGCTACTCTATTCATTAAACAATAAATCTATCACCTTTTTTTTTTGTATCTTTATCTGGATTGGGTATTAAGGTGATGTTGCCTTCATAGAATGAGTTTGATGCATACTTTCCTGTTCAATAGTTTGGAAGAGCTTTAGGAGGATTGGTAGCAGATAATCTTTGTGTGATTGGTAGATTTCACCTCTAAATCCATCTTGTCCCAGGCATTTCATCTTCCAGAGGTTTTTGATGACTATTTCAATCTCTTAATTTGTTGTTGATTTTTTGAGGTCTTTATTTCTTCTAGACTCAGTGTAGATGGTTTGTGTGTTTCTAGGGATTTGTCCATCTTATCTACCTTGTCTAGTGTTATGGCATACAGTTGTTCATAGTATCCTCTTATGAACTCTCTTATTCTGCAGAGTCAGTGGTAATGACTCCCTCTCATTTGAAATTTTATTTATTTGCATTTTTCTCTTTTTCCCTTTGCCAGTTTAGCTAAGGGTTTGTCGAGTTTGTTAATCTTCTCAAATAATTAACATTTTCATTATATTTTTTCCTCAATTTCATTGATTTCGCCTCTGATCTTTACTATTTCCTTCCTTCAGGTTGGTTTGGGATTAGTTTGCTACTCTTTTTCTAATTCTTCAAGGTGTGCAGTTAGATCTTCAAATTTAGCCCTCTGTTCTTTTTTAATGCAAGCATTGAGGGCTATAAATTTTCCTCTAAGCGCTGCCTCTGTGATGGCCCATACGTTTTGATATATTGTGTCCTCATTTTCATTTGTCTCAAGATATTTGCTGAATTATCTTGTAATTTCTTCTTTGACCCACTGAATATTTAAGAGTGTATTGTTTAATTTCCATTTATTTATGATTTTTTTCCATCCCGTATTGATTTCCAGCTTCATTCAAACTTTTTAAATTCATTGAGACGTCATGTGACCCAGCATATAGTCTATCTTGGAAAAGAATCCATGAGCGCTTGAAAAGAATACATATCTTGTTGTTTTGGGGTCTCCTGCTCTATAAATGTCTGTTAGCTTTAGTTCCTTTATCATATTATTCAAGGTCTCTGTTTCCTTATCATCTGTCCAGATGTTCTAACCAATACTGAAAGTGGTGTACTAAAGTCTCAAACTTTTATTTTAGAGTCATCTATTTCTCCCTTCAGTTTGGCCAGTGTGTGCCTCATGTGCCTTTGGGTACATGTAGATTAGTTGCAAAAATATTTAGTATAGTTATTTCCTCTGGTGTCCCTTCTTTTTCATATATATTGACTTTCTTCATCCCTTATACTAGTTTTGCATTTCAAATCCATATTTTCCAACATTACTATCAGTACTGCAGCATTTTTTGATTACCATTT
>JAQZBX010028756.1:0-27662 GCA_029593785.1 Cabassous unicinctus
TGAGAATAATGAGAATTTAGCCACAAGTAATGACCAGCAAATTATAAATGCTATAGTCTGTATACATATTAAATTAATGATTCTTCTTTTTATATATAAGTAGATTTAGTGCCATTTATCTGAAAATGTCAGAGAAGACAAATATCCCTGTTTCTCCTTGATCCTTTTGTGAATAGACATCCTTGTCCATAATTGGAAATATTGACTCATGGCAATATTTTCCACTACAAATCATCTTAGAATTTAATTTTTCAAGAAATATTTTAGCCAGTCATTTTTCACACTGCAATGAAAAAGTTGAATTAATGGATATTGATGATGGTAACATAACATCTGAATGTAATTAATAGTACCACATTTTAAGCAAAAATTAACTTAACATGAATCATACACTTACCAATAAAATGCAAAATATAAAACTTCTGGAATAAATCAAACAAGAAAATTTAAGGGCCTGTGGTTTAACAATGAGTGTTTTGATATAACACCCAAACAATGATACAAGAGAGAAGAAAATTTATAACTTGGGTTTCATTAAAATATAAAACAGCTGCTTTGTGAAAGACTTGGTAAGAGAATGAAAAGAAAATTAACAGGCTTGGGGAATACATTTGCAAACATATATCTGATATATTATTTGTATTCAAAAATATAAACACCTCTTAATACCCAACAATAAGAAAGCAGACACCAATTTTCAAATGTACAAAAAACTGGTGTATGGGACTTAGGGTTTTGAATGACAACATGAAACATACAAACACACACATTATAGACCTCCCATATGGAGAAGAGAAGGGAAAGGGGGGTGAAGGTGTGTTGGAGGAAATAAATTGCTGAACACTTCCCAACCCTATTGAAGGGCATGTATGTACATGTCCAGGAAGCTCAACACACCCCAAAGAGTATAAATCCTAATAGGCCTACTCCAAGACAAATACTTGTTGAATTGACCAATGCTCAAGAAAGAGAGACAATACTGAAAGTAGCAAGAGGAAAGAGAACCATTACATACAAGGGAAGCTCAATAAGATTAAGTGTTGATTTCTCATATGAAACCATGGAGGCAAGAAGGCAGTGGTATGACATAGTCAAGGTGCTAAAAGAAATAAAAACTTTCAGCCAAGAATTCTCTATCTAGCAAAACTGGCATTCAAAAATGAGGGAGAGACAAAAATATTCACAATTAAACAGAAATTAAAAGAGTATATCAATAAGAAGCCTGGATTTCAAGAAATACAAAAGGAAGTTCTGCAGTTCAAAAGGAAAAGAATAGGAGAGAAAGAGATGGAAGAGAGTGTAAGAACAATTAAAAAGATAAGAAGAGAAATAAAAACAACATATGGAATAAAGAATCCTAAAGAAAATATAACTAATATAAGTAGTACCTTGACAGTAATAACATTAATTGTTAAAGGATAAAACTCAACAGTCAAGAGAAATAGATTGGCAGAATGGAAAAGGAAATATGACCCCTCTATATACTGTCTACAAGAAACACACTTTAGAAACAGGCATGCAAGAAGGCAGAAAGTGAATGGTTGGAAAACAATTCTACAAACAAACAATAACCAAAAATGGCAGGAGTAGCTATAGTAATATCTAACAAAATAGACTTTAAATGCAAAACTATTGTAAGAGACAAAAATGGGCACTATATATTAATAAAGTGGAATCAAACTAGAAGAAAGAACAATCATAAACATATATGAAATGAAACAGGGCACTTAAAAATACATGAGGCAATCAATGGACAAACCAAGCAGAGAAATAGAAGCCTCTACAGTAATAGTAGGGAAATTTAATACACTGTTATCATCATTAAACAGAACATCTCAACAGAGAATCAATAAAGAGACAAAGACTTTGAATAATACATTAGAAGACCTGAACCTAATAGACTTACACAGAACATTACACCCAAATACAGCAGGATATGCATTCTTCTCAAGTGCACATGGATCATTCTCCAGGATAGACCAAATACTAGACCACAGAACAACTCTCAATGAATTCAGAAAGATTGCAATTATACAAAGTAATTTCTCTGACCACAATGAAATGAAGCTGGCAGTCAGTAATGGGCAAAGAACCAGAATAGGCGCAAAGATATGGAAGTTGAAAAGCAATCTTGGAAGAACAGTGGGTCAAGGAGGATCACAAATGAATTAAGTAACTACCTTGAAATGAATGAAAATGACAAAGCAATGTATCAAAACTTATGGATGAAGCAAAAGCTGTATTAAGAGAGAAAATAATAGCCATAAATGCCTATATTAAAAAAGAAGAAAGAGCTAAAATCAAATACATAATTGCACACCTGGAGGAATTAGAAAAAATCAACAAACTAATCCCAAAGGAAGTAGAAAGAAGGAAATAAATAACAAAGATTTTTGCAGAATTAAATGAAATTGAGAATGAACAAAAAAACATTAGGAATAATAAATGAAACCTAAAGCTGGTTCTTTGAGAAGATCAATAAAATTGACTATCCCTTAGCTAGACTGCCAAAGGAAAAAAAGAAAGAAGATGAAAATACATAAAATAAGAAATGGAGGAGATATCATCACTGACCCCCACAGAAATATGGACTATCATAAGAGGATACTTTGAAAAAGTATATGTCAAAAAGATGGAAAATTTAGAGGAAATGGAAAAAATTTTAGAAACATACAAGCAGCCTACATTAACTGAAGAAGAAATTGATGAGCCCAACAGACCAATCACAAGTAACAAGATCAAATTATTCATCAAAAACCTCCCAACTAAGAAGAGCCCAGGACCATATGGCTTCACAGGTGAATTCTACCAAACTTTCTGGAAAGAACTAACAGCAGTCCTGCTTAAACTCTTCCAAAAAATAGAAGTGGAGGGAACTTTGCTTAACTCATTCTATGACATCAACATCACCCTAATACCAAAGCGAAACAAGATGTCACTAGAAAAGAAATCTATACACTAATCTCTCTAATGGAATAAGATGTTAAAATCCTCAACAAAATATTTGTTAATCACATTCAACAACACATCAATCAAACTCTACACCATGACAAAGTGTTTTTCATCACTGGTATGCAAGGGTGGTTGAACATAAGAAAATAAATCAATGTAATATATCACATAAACAGATCGAAAGAAAAAAATGAAATGAACATCTCTATAGATGCAGAAAAAGCATTCAACAAAATATAATACCCTTTCTTAATAAAAACACTGCAAGAGATAGGAATAGAAGGAAACTTTCTCAACATGATAAAGGGTATATATGAAAAACCCACAACTAACATCATATTCAATGGATTAATCCTAAGAGCTTTCCTTTTAAGGGAGCAAGACAAGGATGCCCACTTTCACTAGTCCTATTTAACATTGTGTTAGAAATACTTGCTTGAGCACTTGAAGAAGAAAAAGATATAAAATGCATCCAAATTGAAAAGGAAAAAGTAAAAATAAATTCACTATTTGCAGAAGACATGATTCTATACATAGAAAGCCTGAGAAATCTACCACAGAGCATCTAGAGCTTATAAATGAGTTCAGTAAATTGACAGGGTATAAGATCAATGTGCAAAAATTAGTAGCATTTCTGTACACCAACAATGACCAATCTGAAGATGAATTAAGAAAAAAATCCTATTAACAATAGCAAATAAAAGAATCTAATACCTAGGAATAAAAATACTAAAGATGTAATGAGTTATACACAGAAAATCATGCAACACTGTTAAAGGAAATCAAAGAAGACTTAAATAAATGAAAGAATATTCTCTATTGATGGATAGGAAGACTAAATATCATTTAGATATCTATCCTACCCAAACTGATCTACAAATTTACCCAAATCTCAATAAAATTCACCACAGCAGTTTTCACTGAATTGGAAAAACTAACTGTGAAATTTATCTGGAAGGACAAGAGGTCCTGAATAGCCAAAGAAAGATTGAAAAGAAAACAGAATCAGAGAAATCACACTACATGACAGTGGTCAAAACTGCATGGCATTGGCACAAGGGTAGACACACTGACCAATACAACATAATAGAGAGCTCTGATAAAGATTTCGCATATGCAATCAAGTAATATTTGACAAGGCCACCAAGCCATTCAACTGGGTGGCAATGGCCTCTACAACAAATGGTGCTTGGAGAACTGGATATCCATATCCAATAGAATGAGAGAGGAACACCATCTCACACCTTATATAAAAATTAACACAAGATCGATTAAAGATCTAAATATAAGAGCCAAGACCTTGAAAGATAATGTAGGGAAACATCTACAGGATATTGTAATAGGAAATGATTTCATGAATTTCAGACTCAAATCACAAGCGGTGAAAGAAAAAATAGATAAATGAGATCTCCTCAAAATTAAAAAAAAAAATTGCACCTCAAAGGAATTTTTCAAGAAAGTGAAAAGGCAGCCTACTCAATGGGAGAAAATATTTGGTAACCATATATCTGATAAGGGCCTAATATCCGGCATATATAAAGAAATCCTACATCTCAAAAACCAAAAGACAAACAACCCATTTAAAATATGGGTAAGTGATTTGAATAGACACTTCTACAAATAATACGTACAAATGACTAAAAAGCATGTGAAACGATTCTCAACATCACTAGCTATTAAGGATGCAAATCAAAACTACAATGAGATGTCATCTTACACCCATTAGACTGGCAGCTGTTAAAAAAACAGAGGACTACAAGTGTTGGAGATGATGTGGAGGAATGGGAACCCTCATCCTCTCCTGGTGGGAATGTAGAATGGTGCAACCATTGTGGAAGACAGAATGGCAGTTCCTCAGAAAACTAACTACAGAACTGCCATATGATCCAGCATTTCCACTGCTGGGTATATAACCAGAAGAACTGAATGCAAAGACACGAGTAGATATATGCACACCAATGTTCATAGTAGCATTATTCACTATTGCCAAAAGTTGGAATCAACACAAATACCCTTCAACAGATGAATGGATAAATACATTGTGATATATACAGACAGTTGAGTATCACTCAGGTGTAAGAAGGAATACAGTATTATCACATCGAATAACATGAATGAATCTTGAGGACCTTATGTTGAGTGAGGAAGCCAGGCACTGAAGGAGACATATTACATGGCCTCACTGATATGAATTAAGAAAATTGAGCAGATTCACAGAGCTAGAGTCTGGAAGTTTGGGTTTCAGGAAATAGAAAGGGAGAAGAAGGCTGTGAACCAATGCCCATATGGGCAAAATCTATGATAACGTGAAATTGTGTGGTTATGTAATGGAGGGACACAATGGTGGTGCAGTGATACTATTGGGTTAGGCAGTGCAGGTTTTTCAGGAAGTAAGGCTGTGTGTGAGGGGGTTGGACTTTCCATGGAACTGGGGTAGGTTTGTGGGAAGGAGCAGGTGAACAGTGGGGATTGGTGAGTAAATGGTTGAAACTACAATGTTGAGAATGCTCTTTTGGGAATAGGTCAAGGTAGGGTAACTGTTTTAAGGCATTGTATGTGGGGGACATTCAGGACAGGGTGCACCAAGGGCAGGCATCTAGGGAGTGTGCAAATGTTCATCTTGACATAATGTGTTGTATCAATGGGTGGAGAACCATATAATAAGTGGGAAGCTGCTGGACTCCAATCCTGGGAATGCCCACTATGTTCCCAAATATAGGGGCAGGAGACTTTAGAGAGCATAAGCAGTGCCCAATACAGGAGGACAGACCAGTGTGTCAGCCCTTAGTGTTGTTTTAAGTAACAAAGAATCTGGTCTTGCAAAGAGTGAAGCCTGTTGTTTGCCATGGTTCCTGAACAGAGGGGAAGTGAGGAATAGAATACATGGAAGATTTCGCATTTTGAGGATAATGAAAGTGTTCTGCATGATCTTGCAGTGATGGATACAGGCCATGTTAAGGTCCATCAAAATTTGTAAAATTGTAAGGTCCAAACAACTGACCATGGTTGGTAGATATGTTTCAACATTTGTACATTAGTTTTAACAAATATTCCATCCACCTATACAATGTTATTAATAGGGCAAGGGGAAAAAGCCATAGGATGTTGGATATATGGCAGTCCCCTCTATTTAATACATGAGTTTGCTATGACCTAAAACTTCTTTGAAGACAAAATGAAAAATGTAAGACATTGGGGAAATAAATGGAAGAAAATGTCACTATACATACAGGACAAGACATCTTACAGTGATAAAGGCAAAATATTTTTAAAAAATAAAAATTTTTCATTTTTATTATCACAATTTACTTTATTTTTTTCAATTTTTGTATTTTATTTCCTATTTTTTAAACCATCATTATTATTTCATTTTCTTGTTAAATTTTTTTTGGCTATTTTATCGGCTTCATTGTTGAAGAAATTTTGGATCACATAAGGATTACAACTGTGGCAGGGGAGGACCATTTCTGTGGTGTGTCAGTGAAGTGTGATAGATGGGAGGAGGTTCACCTAGGCATAAATACAAGGCACATAAATTTGTTTAAATGTTCATGGGGGATTTTCATGGTGGGTGGTGATTCCCACAATAAACATAAGAATATTGAATTATGATCCTAGGAAGCTCTGACACATTCTCTGATGAAACAGTAAGCATCCCCCAAGTTTAGAGGAAATGACTAATGAAAGAGGATGGTCCATTGATGGGCCTTTGATATTGATGACTGTGATTATGAACATTTACTCTTGAAATTGAAACACACTCTAGTATTATAGGGTGCCTAAGTGTTACATCCAGAGGTCCTCCTTATTGCTCCAATGTGGCCTCTCTAACCCAAACTCAGCATGTAAATGCAATAACTTCCCCCCAGTGTAGGACATGACTCCCAGGGATGATACTTCCTGGCAACAAGGGATTAGTATCAAGCAAAAGTTGCAATGCAACTGGAAAAAGACTTTAATCAAAAGGGGGAAAAGGTAAAGACAAATTAGTTTATATGGCTAAGAAACTTCAAGGTAGGTTGGGAGGTCATTACAGAGGTTATGCTTATGTTTTTTTAGCAGGTTCCCACTGACTGCCAAATTAGACACTACCCCAAATAGTGGGGCTCCTTAGTGCTCTGGAGACACCCAGACACTATTCTCAGGGTAGATAACTCATGAGTTTTGTGCATTGCCAAAATGGGCCCTACTTTGGAGTTTGTGTTCTCCAGTGTGACAGAATTGTACTGCGTTGTGATTTCCCTAAATATGGCTCTTCAGTCCTTTCTATTTGAACCTATAGTTGGTGTTGGAGTTGGTAGGTGTACATCCAAGAAACTTGAATTTTGGATTGTCCATGTGCTAACTGGGCTCTGACCCTCAAAGGTGTTGCAACACATACTCTCCAGTTCATTGGACTCACTCAGGACAAAAAAGAAGAAGGTCATGATGGATAACCATCATACCAAGGAACTGAGTGAGTGTGCCTACAACTGCAAGCAAGAGAATCCCATCTATTAGCCATATGGGACTGAAGCCCCCCCTCAATTAGAGGTAGAGTTGGCATTGCCATTCCAGAATCCTTAGGATTGGAGAATGAACTAATGACTAGAGTTTACTTACTGGTATTCTACTATAAATGCATTGTGATTTCTAGCAATGGTAGAACTTATATCATTGATTTGGAAGCAGTGGCCACTGGTGGTTCTGAGGTCAGGGTGAGGGAAAACAGGTGTAGCATGAGGGCATTTTTGGGACTTGGGGATCTGTCCTGAATGACATTGCAATGACAGATACAGGCCATTATATATTTTGCCATAACCCACAGAATTGTGTGGGAGACAGTATAAACTACAATGTAAACTCTAATCCATGCTTAGTGGCAATGTTCCAAAATGTGTTCATCAATTGCAATGAATGTACCACACTAAAAACGATGTTATTAATCAGGGCAAATATGGCCAGTGTGAGGAGAAGGTATATTGGAATCCCATATATTTTTATGTAACATTTATGTAACCTAAATATCTTTAAAAGATAAAAATAAAACAAACAAAATGGACAAAATATCTGAACAGTATCCTCACCAACAAGATATACTATTGGCAAATATGTATGAACAAAAAGATGCCCAACTTCATTTGTAATTAGGGAATTGCAAAATTAAAACCACAGTGATATATCACCACAGACTTATTAAAATAATTAAAAACCTAAACAGTGACAATAACAATTGATAGTGAGGATGTGGCACAATACAGTCTCTCATTCATTGTTAGTGAGAATAAAAAATTGTACAGACAGAAGACAATATAGCAGTTTTTTGTAAAACTAAACATTGTCTTACCATACAATTCAGGAACTGTGCTCTTAGGTGCATATGTGGCTTATATGAAAACTTAATCGCCCACAAACACCCATGGGTGAATTTTTCTAGCAGTTATATTTATAATTTTCAAATCTGTAAGCAAAGAGAAATCATTCTATAGGTGAATAAACACTGTGCTATATCTATACAAGGGAATATATCTCAGAGATAAAAAAGAAATGTTCCATCCAGCGGCAAAAGGAAGGATGAATCTCAAATGACTGTTGCTAATTGAAATAACTGAAGCTAAAAATGTTACATACATATGATATCCACTATATGAATTTCTGTAAAAGGCAAAATAACAGAGATTAAATTAATTATCACTGGTTGACAGGGTTTAATGAAAGTGGAGGTGGATTCAATAGGTGAAGCTCAGGTGAATTTTTAGACCAGTGAAACTATCCTGTGTAATATTGTAATTGTAGACACATGACATTAGGCACTTTTAATAAACAAAAGGAGTGAACCTTGATATATGCAAATAAAAAATTCATTTACAAGGTTAAGGGAATCTAAAATATTCCCTTATTTTGAATGGAATGCAAAACATTGCAAAATATTTGGATGGAACACAAAATATTCAAGAACCATCTAACTATTAAAATATATGACATGCTTTCTCAGAAGAGGATGGGGGAACTGTGCTGAAACAAGTAAGATTTGATATGAATAGAGTCTGAAAAATGAAGTCAATGCACACTGTACATAAGTACTGTACTCTAGTTGATAAAGTTTTACCCCACAAAGGTATGGGTTAACAATTCTTTTACTTCTGTATCTGTTTCAAGCAATGAAGTAAATGGCTGGCAGATGAGGGCATCTGATTCTCACTGTGGAGTAGAAGGTTACAGATAAGTAAAGAAAGGAGGATATCACATTATTCTGTGTGATAATGTTTTAGGGGTAGACACATCAGTATGAACTCATGTGTAGGTCAATATAGATGCAGAGTATTAGATGTAGAAATATTTATTGATATATGTATATGCACACATATTTCCCTAGTCTTTCAGCAGAGAAGGCATAGATACCCCAGAATCAAAGAGCAGAACTTATTATTCTCCTATAGTCTTTTTTAGCAGCTATATTTAACTTTATTTTGTACATTTAATAATTGAAAATATAAGCAATTAAAAACTAAAAAGTTAACACAGATGATAAATACATACATATCTCAATTCAATGTACTGGATACATATAACTTTTTTTTTTAATCAAACAATAGGTTACACAATATATTTGGTTCATAGTAACACAACCATAGAGTATTTGTCCTTTTGTGTCTGGCTTGCTTTGCTCAACATAATGTCTTCCAGGTTCATCCATGTTGTCATATGCTTTATGACTTCATTTCTTCTTACATATGCATAATATTCCATCGTGTTAATAGACCACAGTTTGTTTATCCATTCATCTGTTGATGGACACCTGGGTTGTTTCCAACTTTTGACAATCAAGAATAATTTTGCTATGAACATCAGTGTGAAGATGTCTGTTCATGTCACTGCTTTCATTTCTTCTGGGTATATACCCGTGAGTGGTATTGCTGGGAAGTGTGGCAAGTCTATATTCAGTTCTTGAGGAAATAACAAACAGTCCTCCACGTGGCTGTACCATTCTGCATTCCCACCAACAGTGAATAAGTGTTCCTATCTCCACATCCTCTCCAATACTTGTAGTTCTCTGTCTTTATAATAGTGGCCATTCTGATAGGTGTGAAATATCTCATTGTAGTTTTGATTTGCATTTCCCTTATCATGAGTGATCTTGAGCATTTCTTCATGTGTTTTTTTTTTTGGTCATTTGTATATTTTCTTTGGACAAATGTCTATTCAAGTCTTTTGCCCGGTTTTTTTAATTGGTTATTTTGTCTTTTTATTGTTGAGTTTTAACATCTATTTACATATGCTAAACATTAAACCTTTACCAGATATGTGATTTCCAAATATTTTTTCCCATTGAGTTGGCTGCCTTTTCACCCTTTTGACAAAGTCCTGTGAGGTGCAAAAGTGTTTAATTTTGAGGATGTCCCATTTACCTATTTTTTATTTTGTTGCACATTCATTGGGTGTAAGGTCCAAGATACCACCACCTACTACAAGATCTTGAAGATGTTTCCCTACATTTTTTTCTAGTAGTTTTATGGTCCTGGCTTTTGTATTTAGATCTTTGATCCTTTATGAGGTGATTCTTGTATAGGGTGAGATAAGTGTTCTCTTTCATTCTTTTGGTTATAGATATCCAGTTCTCCCAACGCCTTTTTTTTTGTAGAGACTATTTTTCCCGTTAACATGTAGGTTTGTCAAAAACCAGTTGACTGTATAGGTAAGGGTTTATTACTCGAGTCTCAGTTCTATTCCACTGATTGATGTGTCTCTCTTTATGCCAGTACCATGCTGTTTTGATCAGTGTATCTTAGTAATATGTTTCAAAGTCAGGCAGTGAAATTCATCCCATGTTGCTCTTCTTTTTTTAGAGTGTTTTTGGCTATTTGTGTGTACTTACCCTTCCAAATGAATTTGATAATTGTCTTCTCTAATTCTGTAAAGTAGGCTGTTGGGATTTTAAATGGAATTGCATTGAAACTATTAATCACTTTGGGTAAGATGGACATCTTCACGATATTTATTCTTCCAATCCACCAACATGGAATGTTTTTCCAATTCTTTAGGTCTTTAAATTTTCTTTTAACATTGTTTTGTAGTTTCCTGAATATAGGTCCCATACTTCTTTGGTTAAATTAACTTCTGGGTATTTGAGTCTTTTGTTGCTATTGAAAATGGAATTATTCCCCTGATTTCATCCTCAGATTGTTCAGTACTAGTGTACAAAAACAATACTGAGTTTTGCATGTTGATCTTATATCCTGCCAATTTGCTGAACTCATTTATTAGCTCAAGTAGCTTTGTAGTGGATACTTCAGGATTTTCTAAGTACAGTGTCATGTCATCTGCAAACAGTGAGAGTTTAAATTCCTCTTTTCCAGTTTGGATGCCTTTAATTTTTTTTCTCATCTAATTGCCTTAGCTGCAAATTCTAATACAATATTGAATAACAATGGTGACAGTGGGTATCATTGTCTTGTTCCCAATCTTAGAGGGAAAGTTTTCAACCTTAACCTCTTGAGTATGATGTTGGCTGTGGGTTTTTCATGTATGCCTTTTATCATATTGAGGAATTTTCCTTCTATCCTATCTTTTAAAGTGCGCTTTTTTTTCATCAGGAAAGGACGCTGGATTTTGTTCAATGCCTTTTCTGCATTCATTAATATGATCATGTGTTGTTGTTGTTGCTGTTTTGCTTCAATTTGTTAATGTGGTGTATTACATTGATTGATTTTCTTATTTTGAACCAGACTTGCATACCAGGAATAAATCCCACTTGATCGTGATGTGTATAAGTCTTTTGATATGCTGTTTGTTTCGAATTGCAAGTATTTTTTTTTTTTTTGAGAATTTTGCATCTATGTTCATTAGAGAGATTGGTCTGTAATTTTCTTTTCTTGTAGTACCTTTATCTGGCTTTGGTATTAGGGTGGTTTTGGCTTCATAAAATATGTTGGGTAATTTTCCCTCCTCTTCAATATTTTTGAAGAGTTTAGATAGAATTGGTGTTAATTCTTTTTGAAATGCTTGATAGAATTCACCTGTGAAGCCATCTGGTCCTGGACTTTTCTTTGCTGAGTGATTTGGATGATGGATTCAATCTCCTTAAATGTTATTGGTTTGTTAAGTTCTTGTATTTCTTGTAGCATCAGTGTAGGTTGGTTGTGCATTTCCAGGAATTTGTCCATTTCATTTAGGTTGTCTAGTTTGTTGGCATATAGTTTCTCATAATATCCTCTTGTGATTCTGTTTATTTCTGTGAGCTCAATTTTAAATTCCCCCCTTTCATTTCTGATTGTATTTATTTGCATATTCTCTCTTTTTTTATTTGTTAGTCAAGCTAGGGGTTTGTCAATTTTATTGATCTTCTCAAAGAACCACCTTTTGATTTTGTTGATTTTCTCTGTTGTTTTATGTTCTCATTTTCATTTATTTCTTCTCTAATCTTTATTATTTATTTCCTCCTGCTTGATTTGGGATTGGTGTGCTGTTCTTTTTCTAGTTTCTCAGTTAAATCTTTGAGTTTTGTTCTTTCTTCTTTTTAATATAGGCATTTAGGGCTTCAAATTTACCTCTCAGGACTGCCTTCACTGTATTCCATAAGTTTTGAAACATTGTCTTCTAGTTTTCATTTGTCTCAATATATTTACTGATTTCACTTACAATTTCTTCTTTGACCCACCAATTATTTAGGAGCGTGTTGTTCAGCCTCCACACATTTGTGATTTACTTTTTTCCTGTCTATTATTGATTTCCAGTTACATTCCATTATGATCTCTGAAGGTGCTTTGTATAATTTCAATCTTTTTATATTTATTGAGTGCTGCATTGTGACATAACATGTGGTCTATCCTGGAGAAAGACCCACGGACACTTGAGAAGAATATATAACCTGCTGAGTTTGGATGCAGTGTTGTGAATATGCCCATTAGGTCTAACTTGTTTATCATATTGTTCAAGTTCTCTGTTTCCTTGTTCATCTTATTTCTACTGTTCTATCTAATT
This sequence comes from Cabassous unicinctus, assembly GCA_029593785.1. Classification (NCBI taxonomy): domain Eukaryota; kingdom Metazoa; phylum Chordata; class Mammalia; order Cingulata; family Chlamyphoridae; genus Cabassous; species Cabassous unicinctus. The sequence continues at coordinate 12,913 of JAQZBX010028756.1, forward strand.
ATGTGAGTGGGGAGTTGATGTTTCCAATGATTACTGTAGAAATGTCTATTTCTCACTTCAGTTTTGCCAGAGTTTGTCTCATGGATTTTGGGGCACCCAGGTTAGGTGTATAGATAGATATTTATGGCAGTTATATCTTCTTGGTGGGTTGTCCCTTTTATTTATATATAATGGCTTTCTCTATCTCTTATAAATTTTCTGTGGGGACTGGAGATGCCTCAGGCAATTAGGCACCTCCCTCCCACATATGAGTTCCTGGGTTCAGTTGCTGGTGCCTTCTGGAAAGACCAGGACATCGCCAATGCAAAATAATGATGGGGTGGGGAGAAAAAAATAAATAAAATAATCTTTAAAAAAATATCTGTCTGGTTTGTCTGATATTAGTATATAGCTATCCCTGCTCTTTTCTGCTTGCTATTTATGTGGAATATCTTTTTCCAACCTTTCACTTTCAGCTGGTTTGTATCCCTGGGTCTAAGGTGAGTTTCTAGCAAGCAGCAAATGAATGGTGTATTAGCCAGGGTTCTCTTGGGAAACAGAATCAACTGGAGATATCTGTCAATAATATGAGATTTTAAAAGAGTCTCTCATGTGACCGTGGGGATGCACAAGGCCAGGTTCTGCAGGCAGGCTGCAAACCAGGGGCTCCAATGAAAGTCCGATGAAAGGTCCTTGATGAGGTTCTGGGAGAAGTTCCTGGTCAATGATGAGCTGGGAAATTCTCTCTGAATGTTGAAATCACTTCCCCTTTTAAGGTGTTCAACTGATTGGATTAAAATCCTCACCCATTGATGATGTAATCTCCCTAATTGATGCAGATGTAATCACCCATCCACACAGTAAACTCACGGGTGATTGAACTCCATAAATGCTCTTGTATTTCAATTAGCCTAGTGCTTGCTGAAACAAACACCTGGACACAATTACTTAGCCGAGTTGACACATTAGCCTAACCATCACAGATGGCTTTTTTTTTTTAATCCTGTCTATCAGTCTGTATCTTTTGTTTGGGGAATTTAATCCATTCACATTCATTGATATTACTGTAAATGCACTATTTGCTTCCTGCATTTTATTCTTTGTTTTTTATATGTCATCTTGTTTTTTGTCTGTATTTTTATTCTTTTGGTTATCTTTTCTCCTATTCTTTCTTCTACACTTTCCTCCAAACCTCTCTATTCTGTCTTTTTCTTTCAGGTTTTAAGGCTACTTTTAATATTTCCTCAGAGGTGGGCTCTTTTTGCAAACTCTCTCAGTTTCTGTTTGTTTGTGAATATTTTATAGTCACTTTCACATTTGAAAGACAGTTTTGCTGGGTAACTAATTCTTGGCTGGCAGTTTTTCTCTTTCAGTTTCCTAATTTTATCATACCACTGTCTTCTTGCCTCCATGGTGTCTGAAGAGAAATCTGCACAAAGTCTTACTGGATGTCCCTTGTACGTGATTGTTTGCTTTTCTCTTGATGCTTTGAGAATTTTGTCTTTATCTTTGACATTTGACATTCTGGGTAGTGTGTGTCTTAGAATAGAGCTATTTGGATTTGTTCTGATTGGGGTACAGTGCATTTCTCAGACATGTAAGTTCAGTTCTTTAATGCAATTTGGGAAATTTTTAGTTATTATTTCCTCAAATACTCTTTCTTCCCCTTTTCCCTTCTCTTCTCCTTCTGGAATTCCCATAACATGTATTTTGCTGCATTTTGCATTGTCATTCAACTCTCTGAGCCCCTGCTCATTTTTTTCCTTTCTTTACTCACTCTGTTGTTTTCTTTCTTCAAATTTTAGTTGTTCTGCTTTTGGTATCACTTATTCTTTCTTCTATCATTTTGAGTCTGCTGTGTATGTCTCAAATGTGTTTTTGATCCCACATATTGTGTCTTTCATTCCCATGAGCTCTGTTAATTTTCTGCTCAGGAATTCAAATTCTTCTTTACATTCACTCAATTTCTTCTTGATGTCATATTCTCTTCAACTATATTGCCTTTCAACTCATTAATTAGATTTTGGTAATTTGTGCACATCTCGCTGACTAGTTCTCTCAAATTCTGAATCTTTTCTGGGGCTTTGATGTATTTCTTTTCTTGGGATATGTCTTCTATTTTCTTAGTATGGCTCATAATTTTTTTCTGATACCTAAGCATCTGATTAAGATATAGCTTACTCAGATGCTCAATCTCTTTCTCTTTTGTAAGGCTTTAGTGACAGGAGGCTGTGGGTCACCACTGTTCTTAGATTTTTGGCTCAACCTGAATTGTTAAGATATTACTGCTGGTTGCTTAGAGCTGGGCACTGGACCCAGTAATTGGATGTAGAGTAACTTCCTAGGGCCTTAGGCAGGGAGGCTATAGAGGCCAGAAAAACCCTCTCCTACTTATTTTTAATTTTCTTGAATGCACTTTCTTGGTCTGTCTGGAGATGGCACTCTTTGGGAGTGCTCAGCTCAATGCCTGGTCAGAGTGTATTTGTTGCAACACAGACCAGACAAATGTGATAGAGCTTCCTTTCTAGAGGCTAGGAGCCCTGTAATTCAAACTTTCTCTGAGACAGTTCCCTAGCCTTCTCTGGTAGCCTCCACCCTTTCCCCAGCTAGGAAAATTTTCCACTCCCCTCTGAGACCTCAACAATCAGTCCTTGCTAGTAGAGGAGGAGATTGGGAAGGCTGTATATCTTTAACTCTTTGCAGGCTCCAAGGCAAACAATGGTGCAGCCCCACCCAGCTTGGAAGGGCTCTTGGGACACAGCAATCCAAATTTATGAGTCAAAAGCTAATTTTCAGTCTTAGGCTCTGTCCCTCTCTCTCCCCTTTCCTGGAACATCCTCAAAAGTTAATTCTGGCTAGAAAAGAGGGAAATTGCGAGGGTTGGATTTCTCCAGTCCTTCATCAGCTCCCAGGGCAATCTACTGTGTGATCTCACCTGGCTCATGGGACACAGCAGACCAATTTTGTGGTTCACAAGCTGAGTCTGCTTTAGGTTTTGACCCTCTCTCTCCCCTTTCCTGGGGTGGTAGATACATGGAACCCCTTTGGGCTCATAGGCCCAAGAATTCTAAAGTGTCTTTAGTGTTGGGGAGGGTGACAGCAGCAGAAACCACTGGTTTCAACTCATGGTTCTGTCATCACGATTCCCCTACTCTGTCCCTCTCTCCTCTGAGAGGTGTCCAGCCTTCACCTGCTGTCATAAACCCTTAAAGATCTTTTCAGGGCTGTTTTGGCCTGTCCTCTATCTATTTTTCTGGAGGAGAAGAGAGTCCCATGTCTTACTAGTCCACCATCTTCCTGGAAGTCATCCACACTATAGACTTTTTATTATTCTAACAATTGAAGAACTCTTATCATTGATGTAAAGGCAGTGGCAACTATAGGTTCTGAGGGATGTGAGAGGGAAGAATAGGTTTAATATGGGGGTACTTTTTGTGTCATTGGATTTGTCCTGCATGACATTGCAGTGACAGATACAGGCCATTGTAGATTTTGTCATAACTTTCAAAAATAAAAATAAAAAGCAGGACAAAGTGAAAAGTATAATGTGAACTGTAGTCCATGGCTTGTAGTAATGCTTCAATCTGGGTTTATCAATTGAAACAGATATACCACCTTAATGAAGGATGTTGTTAAGGTGGGAATGTGTGGTAAGGGGAGGGAGTAGGGCATATGAGAATCCCTCATACTTTTTCAGTAACATTTATGTAATATAAATCTTTTTTAAAAATAAAAAAATACATAAAAAAATAAAACAAATTAAGAAAAGACCACAATTTTTCCCTAGATTTTGGATTTTAATACACCATTCTCCAATACAAGGCTCCTTGGAGAAATGGCTGAACATAGGACTGGTTTAAGAAATATACAAGAAAAGCCTGGACCATCTTATAGCACTGGAAAAGAATTAGATGCTAAAATGAAACTCTCAATGATGGGGTATATTAGAGAGACACATGGCACAACTTGATAGAGTTCCTATGGAAAAAATTGCAACAAATTGAACAGAATAAATAAAATAGTATTATAGCCTCACCCAAAGTATTAAATATATGTCATGAATGCATCCTGATATTAATAAAATATTTATTAAATAAATGAAAAGGGGCAAATGTTCCAAATAGAAGTATTCCAATAATATTGCAGATGTTGCACTCTCAAGGAGGTGGAGCATAACTTCCACTCCTGAGCTTCACCCATGACTTATTTCCAAAGGTGATATATAGAAAAGCAGAGAAATGAGGAACATTATTCTGGTGGAATCTCAAAACACTGTTGATCAAGGTCAACATCAACAGTTTTAAGTCATGTTGATAGGATGTACCCTGGATATGATGTGTTGAAAATGGCACTTTATAACTGGTGTCTTCCCCCAAACACACATAATACCAATCTAGTATGAGAATAACATCAGACATATCCCAATTGAGGTACATTTTACAAAATTCCTGACCAGTACTCCTCAAAAGTATTCAGCTCATCAAAAACAAGGATGGTCTGAGACACTGTCCCCATCACAAAAAGACTAATTTCTGACAAATAAACAATCTGGTATTCTGGATGGGTGACGTCAAGAACAGGGGAAAGTGAGTGCATGGTTATGCAAATTCTGTCTACTATCCTTGCAAATTTTATGTAAATCTAACACTCTTTTAATAATTAAGTTTGTTAAGAAATAATTTTTTCAGTAAAAATTAAAAGCTTAGGAAACAACAAAGTCTGAGCTTCACCCCAGATGGTATTTCATGCCTAGGACAAGATTATCACACAGCTGTAAGTTTCATATTCTTCATCCATTAAATCAGAATAGTGAAGCCAGTATCATAAAGCAATTGGAATAAATAAATAAGATAATGAATATAAATGTCCAGCATTCTGCCTGGAATTACTGGTGAATTTTTTTTTATACATTATTATTAAACTCCACACAGATTCACTCCCCATGCCTTCCCCATATCCACTGTTCTATTTCTATCTTTCATCATCTCTTCAGGGATTTGAGAACAGGAATAGTCACAGTGAACCAGCATGAGTTTTCCAATGGGCAACACTTTTCATGAACTTCTATAAACCCCATACTGACTCTCCAATAATTTTGACCATAAATATCCATCTTGTGAACAAAACACAAGCATCTCTGTTATCTGGTTGCTTCCAAACTGTCAAGGCTCATATTCCACTTATCATCTCCTGCACCTCATTGTTCACCAGATATTCATAACTATTTCTATAACCTAACCACGTCATATGTTTATTTTGATCCCAGCTTCCTGTCCTTTTTATTTCTTCTTGGTGTGCTTCTAACCCCTTCTCCTCTTGGAATTACTCGAATGCCTCCTTCAAGGTTCAGAACAATTATCAGTCCCTTGTGAAACCTTCACTATCCTCCAGAGGATGAGTTCAAACTTGGACATTCCTCAGGAGGATTTCAGATCCACTTCAGAAAATGGCATGTACTCATTTCTAGGTTTCTTTTTAACCCATTTAGATATAATTTCTTTAATATAAGGAACAAAATGTTGCCAATTTCTTTACTCCCAGAATAATATTTAGTGCACACCATGAAGTATTTGATGAATAAATGTTTTTTGAAGAATTAAAAAATGGATGAGATAACATTACAGACTATTACCACTAATGATGGTCTATAGAGTACATTTGCTACATTTTTTCCCATACACCCCCTATTATTAACACAACCTGTAACACATGTTCCATAACAATGTAAGCTGTTGGTGGGGGGGTGCTGTATGGGAACTCTGCACATTTGCATGACGACTTTGTAATTTCACAACTTCCCCAATAAAAATTATAGATAGATAGAGATAGATAGATAGAGATATAGATGATATAGATAGATATAGATATAGATATAGATATATGTTCAAGAAAGTGAATAAACAGATTCCTTTAACAATTATAGAGAAAGAATATGCAGTGAAACAAGGAAAATGTCACTGGAAGAGGGAAGCCCCACGATTAAGAGCTAACACTAGAGCAGACATTGTAGAATGAAGATATTTCACTGTACCACTATCTACTTCCATTCAGACTTTTTAAATAGGCAGAACTTTGTGTGATTTTCCTTTTCTTATATATATATACCCTATTACACCTCTAAAGTTACCACCAGTAAAAGGGTTCCCTTAAGCCTTAACACATTTCCCCAGTACCTGTGAAGACTCTGTGACTCAAAGAAGGCTCAGATTTCACCAATGCAAATCCTTCCTTGAATGAGGGATGAAGTTGGAGCTTTGCTCCCAGGAAGGACAGAGAGAAAGAACCACTTACCAGGTCTCCAGAAAACACAACTCTGTTTTGTTGTCACTAGAGTTTAGAAAAGTAAATGTAGATAGTTTAGGGGAAGCATTTAAAGTTGCCATACATATAGGGATATCATTCGCATGAGCATCATTAGTGAAGTATTCTTTCGTCTCTCTTCTCCATGAGCTATTTAATTCTCTGGAGGAAAGAAAGAAAAACACAATGCAGACTTATGCCAGTTTTCACCTTTTGGAGTCAGCTTTGGAGCTCTGTGTTCATCTCTTATCCCAGTAGACTCTTTCCCTCCAGCAGTTCACCTATATTTAAGTGTGGATTCTAATATTGCAAGATTTTCCATAATGGTTTCCCTATAATTGATTCTGGATAGAGATTATGGATACAATCAAATATTTTCTGTCTCCAATCTGTCTCTCCTGGTGTTGGCTCTCATTCATGAGGCTGTCCTGTCTAAACACGATTTCCTCTTGTCTCACTGCTTCTGTTTTCTCTTCCATAGTTAGCAATATATGTTCAACTCACTTAACTGTTTCCTCAGTCATTCAACAAGTGTTTATTCAGAATACTATATGGTAAAAATTAAACTATGTTCTGGAGATGAAGGAAAAAGTAAGATTTTGTAACTGTTCTCAAACAACTCCCAGTCTAAACAGGCCAAAAGACATGGAAATAAATAAATACAATACCCTAAGGTTGTATACTCAGTCCTCGTGAAATATAATTCCATATGAATGAAGATTTCCATTTCCATTTCTGCTTAAACAGTCTCCTGGGACTTTGACAGAGATTATGTGAAGCTATAGATCACTTCGGTTAGTACTGACATCTTAATAATATGAATTCTTCCTATCCATGAACATAGAATATCTTACCATTTACTTATGTCTTATCTAATTTCTTACAAAAGTATTTTCTAGTTTTCAGTGTGCAAGTCCTTCATCTCTTTGGTTAAAATTACTCCTAGTTATTTTGTTCTTTTATATGTTATGGTGAATGAATTTTTCCCACGCAGAGTTAAGAATGTTCTTCTCTGGTGGATTTTTGCATGTTAATCTTGTTGCTTGCATTTGGCTGTATTTGTTTATGAGTTTTCTTGTGGAAGCTTTGGTATTTTTTATATAAAGTATCATGCCATTGCTGAATAGAGAAACTTTTATTTCTTCCTTTCTAATTTGTGTGCTTTTATTTAGTGTTACTGTGTAGTTTCATTAGCAAGATTTTCCAGTACAATACTGAATAGCAATAGTGAAACAGGCATCATTGTCTTGTTCAATACCATAGTGTAAAGTTTTATATCTCAGCATTCAACAGAAGATTAGCTGTGCTTTTACATATATGCCTTTTATAATGTATAGGAAATTAACTTTGATTCTTTTTTTTTCCCTTGAGATCATTTTCTTTTGTAAAAAGGCATTGGATTTTGTCAAATGCATTTTCTGCCTCAGTTAAGATTATCATATGATTCTCACCTTCACTGTGTTAGTGTGGTGTATTATATTGATTAATTTTCTGATGTTTAACACCCTTCCTTCTTCAGATGAATCCCACTTTGCTATGGTGTATACTTCTCATAATATTATGGTGGATTTTATTTGCTGGTTCATTGCTGAGGGGTTTTGCATCTATATTCATAAGGGAAATTTGTCCTTGGCTTTCTTTCCTTGTTAGATCTTTATATAGTTTTGGTATCACAATAACTTTAACCTCACAGAATGAGTTATGAAGAGATCACTAGTCTTCAATTTGGAAGACTTTTAGGATTATTGGAATTAATTCTTTGAATGTTTGATAAAATTTTCCTTTGAAGCTGTCTGGATCTGGGCTTTTCTTTGTTGGGAGGCTTTTGATTACTGATTGAATCTGTTAATGTGTTAAACGTTTGTGGAGATCTTTTTTATCTTCCTCAGTCAATTTAGGTAGTTGTGTGGTTCTATGAATTTGTCCATTTCTTCTAGATTATCTAAATTGATGGTATACACTTGCTCATAGTATTCAGTAAAAATTCTTTAATATCAGCAATATTTAGCAATTTCCCCAATTTCATATTGTATTTCAGTAATTTACATTCCCTCTCTTTTTTTAAAGATATATTTTATTTAGTTTTATTTTATTTATTCCCTTACCTTGCCACTTGTGTTAACAAGGCCCCAGGAACCAAACTCTGGGTCTCCCATATGGTAGATGGGTGCCCCATCACTTGAACCTCACCCAATTCCCCATCCTCTCTTTTTTCCCAATATAACTAAATATTTGCAATTTTCTTGATCTTTTCCAAAAATCTAATTTTAATTTTTTTCCCTCAATAGTTTTTCTAGTCTTTATTTCATTTCTTTCCATTTCATCTCTTTATGTCCTTGTTTCTACTTGATTTAGGTTGCCCTTCTTTTCTATTACCTCCAGATTTGTAGTGAGGCTGTTGATTTGTTATCTTTCTTCTTTTTTATATAGTCATCCATAACTTCAAATTTCCCTTCACATTAAAATTTCTCACTAATATAGCTTGACATATGGAATTAATTTAGCCACAAAATGATAATGGGAACCGTTTTAGAAAATGTAATTCAAGTGCCAGCTGCAGGTTCAGCAGACTGTCAACCCTGAAGAGACTGAGATTCTATATTACTGAAGATTTTTTATTTGAAGCTGCCAATCCAAACCTCTCCCAATTGTAAACTCTGGTAAGAGATTCTGGTTAAAAGTGGGGTCCCTGGAATTATAGCTCAATTCTAAAGAATCACTATTCATAAACACACTAATCAAAAATGGGTATCAAGATATAAGTTTGTCTTGACCCTACTGTTACTTGGTGGGGAAAACCCCCTGAATGACAAGGCAGTGGGCAGTCTGAAATCACAACATCTAAGTAGTCATAAAAACTCTAGCTGAAAAGATGAATCTACTTACTTGCTAACGGCAAAATAAAGTCAAATGTGAATCTCTCTATTCCACCTAGACCTCCAAAAATTCTCACATAAATGAGCCCAACTAATTAAACAGAACACCATTTATGAAAAAACAAACAAACAAACATAGACATACAGAAAACAAGGTATCATGTTTAAGAGCCAGAAGAAAAGCAAACAGTGGGGAAAAATGCCTTTAATGATTCAGGTGTTAAAATTATTCAGACACAGAACATGAAACAACTCTTTAAATTTGAGAAAATTAAAAAGAATCCTGAAATACATACACATACACACACAATGGAAAAATCATACTTGAAAAATGAATCAAATGGAATCTCTATAGTTGAAACCTGCAATGGTGAAAATTAATAATTTCTACCCTGAAACAGAATGTATAAAATGAAACAAATTTGTATCTGTGGATTTTCCCTCTGACTACTTCTTTGTGTCCCTGCAAATACTGCCAGAAAAGCATTCCCTCACAGTATATACCCTTCCCACAGCACAACAGAATTTCTCTGGCTCATTTAAGGGATTTTTTAAATTCAACTGGCTCCATATCACCCTAGATATTAGATAGATAAAAATGTATCTGCATTCTGGAAACTCAAGGAGATGAAACAAATATGTAATCACAGTTGGGCTGATGTATCTAAGAGCTACTTGCATGCTTCCAATTATTCTGAGAAGACTAATCTGGAAGTGAGAGGAAATGAGTGTGGTGACATTGATGGAAGATCACAAGGAGATGAAATCCTAGACTTTCTCATCCAATATTCTCACTCTGCCATTTGTTTTTCTTGGAACTCAGCTCTTGGCAGTGGAGGAAAGAGTCATTAAACCTATGTTTGATGTATACTCACTTTGACTCTGCCCATACTATTGTGGTGCATTAGAAGATGTAAAGGCTCTGTTACTGCTTTCCACTGTCTTAGTTTAAATGGGTGTTCCCTGGAACTGAAGATGTTTTCATCTCACTTGCTCCATTTTTGGCAATTAATCTTCCATTGAAAGTGTTAATCTTTTCTAAAATTTTATAAGGAAGGGTCCCATTAAAAGAATATTTGAATTTACCCTATAAAATACAATTAAACTCAACATGTGTCTCCTTCTCCTTCAGTATCATATAAACTTTGATAGTTTGATGATATCAATCAATTTCCCATTTGGCCAGTAACCTCGTTTTTATCCCACACTCAATTCCTGTAAGTTCTAAAGCTGAAATCTGTATTTTAATTATCCCCTTCATGGTTTCCCTTTTAACAGAGCCCAATAATGCGCTTAAGTTTCACCATTACCAGTCTATTTGATGATATTTTTATTGTAGCCATTTATAGATACTTTGAGAAAAAAATTGTTTATATGAAAACAGATGTTTACCCTCTGTTCTGAGTAAAGCATTGTTGTTACCACATATTTTAAGGGTTCTACAAAATAGTAAAAATCCTACTATTAGGAGAGTGAGTTTATTTCAGTGGTTGAGCAACTTCCCATGTATGTGGTCCCAGGTTAAATCCCTGGTAAGACCTAACAAAATCCAGGAAGATTTTTTTCTCAGTAAAAATACAGGGCTCAGGAATGGGAAATCACATACACATCTGGGAATATAGGGCAGAGTTGTAAAAGTCTCCATCATTCACTCATGACATGTTCTATATAACATCTTTTCTTAAGACCTATATATTACCAAGGTATATTAGGAATGAAACAGGGAAAAAGCTTAGGGATTTTTGAAGGAAATACAATCACCCTCTCTCCTAAATTATGCTCAAAATATGGGAAGTTTTTTGACTACCACCGAGGCTACATGATATGCTGTGTGGTGGGTAGGGTGGACTGGCAGATAACAACCACTTCTTCCTTCTTCTGATTTGTGTTGCCATATTCCAGAGGAGAGTGAACTAGGAGGCACAGGGCATATTTATGGCAAAAGCTTCCTACAATCTGGACTGAAGAAAATGCAGCATGTGTGTGGAGCCAAAAATTTCTGTGGAGCCCTTTAATTTGACAAGATGATAAAAGAAGTAACAACTTCAGTGATGATAAAAGAAGTATCAATTTTCTTTGCTGCCCTATTTTTCAGTGTTTTTTCCTTCCAACGACTTGAAAGACGTACCTCTTGTTTCTTCAACAAGGTTGAGTGCTCATGCTTCCTAAATTTCTTCTCAAAATTCTTAAAGACTTTTTTTCAAAAATATTTTTCTTCTTTAAAAATAAGCCATACATAATTTTTTGGAATAAGAATTGTTTGGAAATCAAAAATCTTCCTGACTAGGTATCTGGGAATTGATAAATCAATTTTTTGGGTGCGAGAACAACAGTGACTCTATTTCCATTGGAAAATTTTATAGCACAAGCATATGTATAGCATTGGTAAATTTGAATGATGATATATTGTTGGCAGTAACCTCAAAACACATTGCCTAAGCAAGATTTTGGTAAGCTCATATTTATGTGGTAACTGATTTTGTTTAGAAACATAATTTAAAAATGGGGAGTTGGATCTTCTCATATTAGAGAGATTTCAGAAAAATGGCATGCATAGGATTTTAATTCTCAGATTAAGGCACAATTATAAACCAGAAGTTTTCCAAGTCTGTATGAATAAAATCTATTTTTCCCAGAAAACTGCTGCTTTGATATGTATGTTATACAAAAATAGTCTGATCTTATTAATTGATAAATTATAAAATAAGGTTAATTCACAGTTTTGCCAATGCTGTAAAGTGAATAAAAATAAAGGACAAAAATATAGGTTATCAGTGGACAGACAGGTTTATAGAATGAAGTGATGAGGCTCAATTTGTATAGAATTGCTATTTAGGATATTTGTAAAACCTTGGAAATGGATGGTGGAAAGGGTAGCCAATTATGGTGAGTATAATTTACAGCATTGAATTATGTATGAGAAGCAATTGAAAAGGCAGGTTTTGGGTCATGTATATTATGAGAATGAAAGCTGTAGGTGAAACATGGGGATGTATAATACAATGATCCTTGCTGTGGATAACAGACTGGAGTTAATAGTACAAGTATAAGAATACTCTTTAATGAATTATAACAAATGTACAATGCTAATACAATATGTTAATTATATAGTGGAATATGGTGAAAATACAACTAATATAAACTATGAACTATTCTTAATTCTACTATTTTAGTATTCTTTCATAAATGTAACAAAGATACCACACTAATGCTACATTGAGAACAGTAGAATGCATATGAGGATGTTGTTTTCTTACGTGACTCTTCTGTAAAACTACTTCTCCAAGTAAAAAAATAATAATTTAAAAAAGAGTATTTCAGGCATACTTGGAAAAGAGTGAGCAAATTTTCTTTCAAGAAAATAAAATGTGCAAAGCATAGAAGCATAATATAACAAGGTTCATTATTGTTTGAGCAATCAGTGTAAGAGTGAGAAGAATTAGCCAATTACTCAGAATCAGGAATGGATTTATATGCCTTGCTAAGTAACTAAGACTTCATCCTGTAAGCAATGAAAAGCCAGTGAAGTGTCTAAAGCAAAAGAGAGATATAACCAGACTTGCATTTTAGAAATACTCCTTTAGAATTATCTGAAATCTGGACTGGAGGTGAGGAAGACTTTGAGATTTATCACAGCTAAGATGTTATTTTTATAATCAAGACCAGAGATGATATGCTAAACCAAGTCTGTCCTTAATAAAAGAGAGGATAAATTTAGGAAATATTAAATCTCATTAATTACTGAATATGAAAGAAGGAGATGAAAGGGCTAGGATACCTTCCAGGTTCCTAAACTTGGAGAAGTAGTGAATGGCCATGCTAATAATTAAGATAAGGAACACATGGGGAAGAACAGATTGGGATGAAGAAGGACAGAGAAATATATTGTATTTCACAGGTTCTAAGATGGATTTTTATTACATTTTAACATCTCTGAAATTAGGAAGAATCTTATAATTGATGGAATATTACCAATTTGACTGGCATATTTTTGCTTAGCAGTTTATAAAATGATGGCTCATCTTACAAACAATTACATCTTTGGTTGAAGGGAACATGGTAATTGTTTTAATTTGGTAACTTAAATTTGAGGTAATACAAAATAATTTCTCTGCTCCCTTGTTGCTCAAATGTGACATCTCTCTAAGCCAAACTCAGCATATGAATGTACTACCTTCCCTCTAGCATGGGACATGACACCTGGGGATGAACTTCCCTGGCAATGAGGGATTAATACCAAGTGACAACTGGCAATATGACTGGAAAAAGACATAGAATAAAAGGGGGAGAAGGTAAAGACAAGTGAGTTCACATGGCTAAGAGACTTCAAAGAGAGTTGGGAGGTCATCTCAGAGGTAACACTTACGCACACCACAGTAGGATTTCATAGAACAATAAAGTGAATATCACCCCACACAGAGGGGCTCCTGAGGGCTCTGGATAAACCTGGGTCCTATATAAGGGGGAATAGCTCCAGATATTGATGCCTTATCAGTGGGTTATACTTTGGAATCTTTGCTCCTGACAGTGACAGATTTGGACTCAATTAAGCCCTCCCTGCACATGGTCCATCAGTCCCTTCTGTTCAAACCTATATGTGATGCTGGAGTTTGTAGGCATACTTCCAGAGACTGTAGCCCTTGGCCTGCCCATGTGCCAGATGTGCCTGGAATCTGTGTCCAGTGTTGTCAGTGTTGTCAGTGTTGCTGCAACTCCTACTCTACAGCTCAATGGACTCACCCAAGTCACCTGGTGAGGAGATGATGATGGACAATGGCCATCCCAGTGAATGGAGAGAGTCTGCAGCTGCTGGTAAGATAATCCCATGCATTGAATCCATGGAATATAAGCCCCTTCTCACTTGGAGGTGAAGTGGACATGACCATCGCAGAATCCTCAGGATAGGGGGAAGAGCTATGGACTAGAGTGGTCTAGCTGATATTCTGTTGTAGACATATTGTGATTCAAGCAATGGAAGAAATTACAACATTGAGGTGGAGCCAGTGACCACTGGACACTTTCGGGGCAGGGATAGGGAAAAGCATTTGTAATGCAGGGGCTTTTTGGGGACTTGGGAATGATCCTGAGTGACATTACAACAACAGATATAGACCATTTTACATCAGCATATAATATGCAGAACTGTGTTAGAGAGCATAAGGTCTACAATGTGAACTATGGTCCAGGCTTAGTGGCAAAGCCCCAGGATGTGTATATCCATTGCAGGTGATGTGCCACACTAATGAAAGATGTTTATGTGGGAGGTTATGGGAGGAGTGGGAAGTGAGTAACATGGGAATCCCTGTAATTTTTGTGTAAAATTTATGTAATCTAAGCATCTTTTAAAATATAAAAAAAGAGAAAAAGAGAAAAAGAAAGGAAATACACCAAAAAATAGGAGTAATTATATTCAGACAATAGGGGAGCCATGGTTTTTTATTTTCCTAATTATCATGTTTGTATTTTCTACATGATTTATAAAGAGATATTACATTTATTAACAAAAACAATATTATAAAATTAGGGAAAATGACCTGACATAGAAAGATATAAATCTAAAATCTTAGGAAAAAAATAATAATTTCTCTTATTACA
>JAQZBX010028757.1:0-27661 GCA_029593785.1 Cabassous unicinctus
ACCCAGACTCTCATTGTATGAGTAGAAGAATTACAGAGGAAACTAAAATCTCAACCCCACAGGGTTTCTGCAATGAAAGTGAAGTCATTGATTGGTAAGAAGTGGAACCCCGATGATTGAGATGGAGACATATGGGATGGAGATAATACTGGTGGGGACATTGGAACCCTAAGTTCTGCTGAGACTTTACCAGATAAACTCCCCCTGCACCCTTTGCCTCCTTCCTCCCCCCACCCTCCCTCCCCCTGCCTCTTTGACCCTGTTAAACACTTGTTTGCAGGGGACCAAGGCGAGAGAGTCTTCTGCTCCTCCCAGCTTCACTTCCCCATATCTCACGCTGGAGAAACTTCTAAGTGAGCCATTTTGCAAAGCTCACACGTGTTCAGAAAACATTTGGGGTCCTAGAAGGGATGGAGCCCCACCTTACAGACTCTTCCTTGGCTCCTCTAATCCATTCC
This sequence comes from Cabassous unicinctus, assembly GCA_029593785.1. Classification (NCBI taxonomy): domain Eukaryota; kingdom Metazoa; phylum Chordata; class Mammalia; order Cingulata; family Chlamyphoridae; genus Cabassous; species Cabassous unicinctus. Next base: position 459 of record JAQZBX010028757.1, read on the forward strand.
AATCGGGGCACCGTAGTGGGGTACAAATACACCCCAACACGTGGGCTCAAATCTCAACTCTGCCACTTCCAAGCTGTGTGACCCTGGACAAGTGCCCTGACCTCTCTGAACATCCTAACATGGCAAAAAAAAAAAAATACCTACATTGATAAGAATAAAAAATAACAGCTACAAGGATATGTATTCTGGTGTAGTTTGAAGTGATGAAAAATTGGATGGGAACCCAAATGTCCAACAATATAATTGGTTAAAAAGAAAACAAGAAACAATGGCCAATTCATTCAAGATTGCCTTATGCACTCACAACACAGGACAGTGTAGCTCTGTCTGTGGAGATCAGAATCTGGAAGGTGTTGCCTAGTGAACCAGAGCAGGTAGCCACTGGGTGTGTACAGTGTGATCTCTATTTTCAAAATGAGAGAAAAAGTCTAGAAAGGAATGTACCAGCCACATTAATAGTTTAATCTCAATGGTGCTTGAGATTCTAGGTGATGACATTTTTCCCTTTTGTTTATCTGAAATTTCTAAAGTTTTCCGCCATGAGCAAGTAGCATTTGTCTGATAAAGACAAATGTGCTATAAGGAAAGAATAGAAAGGCCACCTTGCCTTCCTATTGTGAGGTCCACATAAAAGCAGACAGACAGGTGAGCAAGGCTCCTTGTGTGTGCCCATTTTGGGGGGGTTAACCTCTCCCCCACCCTACCTTTTCCTGCTGCCACTAAAACGTGGGTGAAAGGGTATCTAACAGCGGGACACTCTTCCCTTTATATTTCTTTCCCTCATCTGCTTTTCTAATTCTACAGTGTCTGAGTTGGAAGGGAATGTAGGAAACTCTCCCTTCCAGCCAGCCACATTTTTGCAAGTAGGGAAACTGAGGCAAAGGGGAGGCTTGTCTTTAGGTAGTGACCTCAGGCCTCCTAAGCCTCATTCAGCACTCCTTCCCTCATGACAATTTACCAAATGACACAAGAGCACAGTGCACAAGAAGTGCAGAGCAGAACAGCCCTGTCCTCCCCATCCTAATATAGCCTTGCAGATAACTAGCACCAGGTTACCAGCCTGCTCTTTTTTTTTTTCTTGTTGCTATCCAAAATTACATGGGACCTAATTAGGAGTGAAACTAGGCCTCTTTTAGCATTCTGGGTACAAGCAAGTCACACATCTATTTAGTCATCAAACCTTTTGAAGGCCTACTATGTGCCTTCAGGGGATTTCATAAAGCATGGAGAGATACTGAGTCTGGCTCACAGTAGCTGTCAAAAAACGGCAGCCACTTTCATTACCTGGGAGTCAGCAAAAGAACTCCCCCTTTAGATGAGGAGTGGGCTTTGCACCCACCAGTTTTGTTTCATGTCAGAGAAAAGAGTCAGAGAAAAGGACAATCCTATTTGCTCTGAGTGACTATCAAGGTAGGGACAAAAAAGAAAACCACACAGCACTGAGGGAAAAAGAATTTTTTTATTAATCTTTCTTTTTAAAAAAGTTGATTTTTTTGTGTGTTTTTCTTCAGTAAACCTCTTTCTGCCTTCCCTCCCTCACTCTGCCCACCCACCTCTCAAAAATATAAAAATGTCCAACCCCAGAGAACTAGAGTACAATAAATAAACAGTAAACACAAAAACATACTTTATTTGTTTCTTCTTTATACAAAATAAGGAAACTAGAAGCGTTCAACTTCCAAAAAAGTATAATACTGTACATCCTGACGGCCCAGCCTCCAGGCCTCGGGCAGGGAGGGTGGTCTGTGGGCCAGAGCCCTCCCAGGGGAGAGCTGGGTGGGCCGAGTGTTCGAGTCCGGCCCGGACACCCTGGCTCAAGATAAATATCAAAGTAAAGAAGAGGGGGGAGCTGGGCCCGGGCTGGCGGGCTTCTGACCGCCCCCCCCCAACTCCTCTTCCTCCAAGAGCCGACCTTGAGCCTCAAGATTGGCCAGCAGGGGGCGCCAGCTCGCAGGCGGATTTGTCTTCTTCGCAGTGACACCCCCACTCCAGCGCGTTTCGCCAGCGCTGGCTCTCGCTCGCGCTCCATCTTCTCTGCCTCCCGCCGGAGCGCTCCACGTCTCTCTATTCCTCACAGTGCTTCCTCGCCTCTCCCTTTCAATCTCTCTCTCTTACTTATCATCGTTTTCGTTGTTGTTTTTTAAGACGGGGAAAGCAGAGTGAGAAATAAGATTACGAAATGCCACTCGGGATTGCAGAGAAGGAAAAAAAAAAAATCGTCTGCGCCCCTTGGCCTCAACCCTCTCTTGGTCCAAAGAGGTGGTGGGTGGGTGGGGGCGTCGGGGGAAGTCTAGAGCGTGCTTGAAATCTCTTGACCCTCTGGAGCATCGACTTTGGTCCCTAGAAATTGCTGGCGGCCGCCTGGAGAGCGCTGCGGGCGGGCTGGGGGGTCCCGGAGAGCCCACGGGGTGGAGATGGGGGCCGGCTCCCCCACCCCCCTGCGCCCCGCCGAGGAGCAGCTGCCGGTTGAGTGCGGACCCCAGAGAGCACCCGGGAGGGAGCCCCAGGCCGCGGGCGCTCAGCCGCCGCGACCGGCGTTTTGGGGAGGGGGCGGGGGGCGGCGGGGCGCGGCCGGGGCCGGGCGCAGGTTTACCACACGGCGGCCTCGTTGAGCTCGGGGTTGGGGTGCGACAGGGGTCCGCTGTAGCCGCTCGTGCCGCTCATGGGGAAGGGCGGGCTGGGCCCGCCGCTGAACACCTCGCCGGGCATGGGGTGCAGCGCGCCCGGCAGGCCCGGCTCCGGGCTCGGCGTGTCCGGGTGCGAGATCATGTCGGTGAACCTGGGGTTGTCGGCGGCGTGCGGGCCCGCGAGCGGCGGCTCCAGCGCACCCAGCGGCGTCGAGCCGGGCCCCGAGGCGGCCAGGAAGCTCGAGTCGGCCGGCGACTGCGCCTGCGACGGCGGGCCGTGCGCGAAGAAGTCGTAGTTGCCTCCCGGCCCGTAGTAGTCGCCCTGGTAGTCTGCGGGGGGTGGGAGGCGGGGTGGGGGTGGGGAGGAGACAGGGAGAGGTCAGAGGCCGCGACGCGCACGAGGGACCCGCGGGGCGGAGAAGGGGCCTCGGGAGGACCAAGGCCCCCGCGGACGTGGTCGGGGACGCAGAGCTCCCGGGCCGGCGGAAACAGCATTAACGGGGGGTTTCCTGGTTAGTGAGCCACCCGCGGAGAGCCGTGGAAGGGACAGGGAGGCCCGAGGCCCTCGAGACGGTGGCGGACGCGCTCCGAGGGGTACTTTGCCGGAGACAACAAGGGCGAGAAGAGGAAAGGGTGAGGGTCGCGGCGACTGCCAAGGACCCAGAGGCCGTGGGAAGCAGCCAGAGGAAGACGCTTCTGTGGCCGATTTCAACGGCGAGGGGCCCCGACTGAGCTGGAGGGGGACAGGCCGCCGAGACACCGCGGCAGGGAAGCTTCCAGACAGTGTCTTAGAGTAGGTGGGGGATACAGAGAGAGCGAGAGCGCGGGCAGAGGCAAGAGGGGCGCAGACAGGCGCAGCGTGAAGCCCCAAACGCGGAGAGATGCGAGGCCAGGCAGGAAAAGAGCCCTGGACTCACCGACGCCACGGCAGAGACCCAAGACTCGGGGCGACCAGAGGCCGAGCGAGACAGTCGGGAAGATGCAGAGAGAAAGAGAAAGGGAGCGCCGAGGAGGCCGCGGTTAGCCACGCGCGGAAAACTCAGGAGTGGAAGACCAGAGAGTCAGAAGCGCGGCGAAAGGTGCAGACGAAGCACCCGGAGACATGGAGACCGTCCTAGAGGCCGCCAGAGACGCGGAGGCTGAGAGGCCCGCGAGAGGCGCAGGGCGCGGACGCAGGGGCGCACGGGGACCAGAGCGCGGAAACGTCCTAGACGCGGGCGGCCACTCGCCCGGGAGGGAGCATCGAGGTCAGAGGCGGCGACGCAGCGCGGAGGGGCTGGCGGATCGCGCGGGGGCCGCGCACCCTGGACGCGGGGCGCTCAGGCACCGCCGCAGCGCGCGCTCCTCCGCCTCCCGCGGCCCTGGCGCGGCCCTTGGTCCCGCCCCGCCCCGCCGAGCCAAATGCAGCCCCGCGCGGGGGTGAAAGCTGGGGCCCGACGGTTTGCAGCGGCATTGTCCGGCCCGCGCAAGCTGAGCTCCAGCGGCCTGGGAGAGGCGGAGGAGGGCGCGAGCATTCGCGGGAGCTACGCGGCACCTCGTCTGACGCCAGGTGGTTCTGAACCAGTGGTTCTGAACCATTTGGGGACCTTGAACCCTTTTGAGCATCTGGTGAAAGATAACGGGCTCTCTCTAGAAAAAGCGCGGACGCACATTTTGTCCACAAACTCAGGAGGCGCAGGGGACTCCAGGTTGTCCAGCCTCAACAAATTGCTTTTGCTCAATCCTCTGCCCTCTTGCACTAGCCCCTTCCCAGGTCTTTCCTAAAGGTCTTTCCAAGTCGGTCTCCTAAAGGATTGGGGCGCGGGACCCCACGAAAGGAACACCCTGTAGCCGATACTGAAGACAACCCGCTTCATACGGCGGGAAAACCAGCGCGCGCGGAAAGCCTGGGTCTCCTCTGAAAACCCACGTCCCCTGCTCAGTCCTGGGGTCTCGGGGCGAGTTCCGGACGCCATCAGCCACCCTTTCAGTCTCCAAACACTGAAATCAGTCCACATTGTGTGTGTGTGTGTGGGGGTGGGGGTGGTATCTGTAGGTGCGATTTGAAGACAACAGCTAAAACGCTCGCCAGTGACTTCTAAAATCAGATTCCATTCTCCCCGAAAGTGAAGGGGAACGTTGAGAGCGGCGAATTTGGGGCCCCAGAGGGACGGGCTGGGGGATGCCCGCGGCCCGCAGCGAGCAGGCGAGCCAGCGAGGCCCGCGGCCCCCGCGCCCGGCGCGCCGCCTCCGCCCATATGGCGGCCGGGCCGGAGGTAATTGGAACAAACGCCGTCTGAAAAGGGCACAAAAGCCGCAGCTGGGGCTTTGTCCCCGCTCCCACGGGGAGCCGCCGGCCCTGCCGCCCGGCCCCTTTCTCGCCCGCTGCCGGCCGCCGCCGCCGGGATCTCCCAGCGCGGATTAGGCGGGGCTGCCTTGCTGGGGGCTGCGAGGGGGGGAGCCCGGCACCCTCTCCATTCCGGGGAAAGAGGGCCCCGCGCGGCCGGGACGGTCGAGTCCCCCACCCCATCCAGCAAGCGCTCAGGGGGAAGAGAGGGCAAACTCGGTGAGGGGAAACCTTAGTTAATTACCCAGGCGGGAAGAATTCTGGGCCGGTAAGCCTCCATCACCTCCCTGTTTGGGGCCGAGATTTCCTGGGGAAGGAGGCAAAACTAGACGGAGAGAATGTGAGTGGAGACCACGATCCGTGCTGTTCTGGGATGCGCCACGCGGCGGCCCAAACCCGGGCCTGCCACCTGCCTCTGCCCTGAGAATAATCACAGACGAGCATCTTGCTGCAGTTTCTAGGGGGTCCCGGCGGAGTGTGGAGCCCTGAACGCCCAGGCCTGGGTTGTGCCCAGGCATTACGGGGTTCTTTAGTCTTTCGCCCTGCGTCTGCCCCGGGCCTTGCCTCTGCCCACCTCCTCCTGGCCACGAAATCCACATTTCTAAAAGGAGCCGCCTTTCCCCAAACCGGGTCTCTCAGCCCTCCCAGGCCTGTGACAGGGAACGTGGGTGGTGACCACTCAGGAACTCATGCTCCTTTCAGACATAGGCACTCCTGGGGTGCCCTCACATTCAGAGGTTCAGGAACAAAAGTGAGGAGGTGCCTCCGCCGTCCAGTGCTCAGTGCCTAGGGGCAAGGAGGTCTCAAACAGCCGGGTGGGGGAGTTGGGATGGCTGGCCAAGCCTGAGGGAAATCAGAGGGATGGGGAGGGTGGAGGGAGGGGGAGAGGGAGGAGGGAGGAAGAGAAGGTGTGACCTAGCCACAAGCTGCCCAAAGCGCTGGGAAACACCAACTGCAGAACTCCCGGATGCCAGCTCGGGCTTCTAGCCCGTGGCAGCCCCAAAGAGGAAGGGCCGGCGGCTGCGCTTGGCCCAGCGGCCCTTGCTCCCAGCCCCAGACCCCCGGCTGGGAGTTCTGGCTAGAGCAACTGCCGGCATCTGGGCTATGAGTGCCAGACGCTGGGCGCTCGCCCGTGGCCGGACAGGGCTTGCTGCCTTCCACGCCCGCGAGCAGGCAGCCCAAGGTGGAGGAAGACACCGTCTCCCCATCCTCGCCTGCGCCCACCCTCCAGTGACCGCGTTCCCGGCTGGTGCCAAGTACACAAGGCAGGGCAGCAGCAAGGCCCGTTGTGGCCGGTGGGGGCGAGGGGGCGCGTGGATTGGCGAGCGCTTGAGGCGGTGCGGGACTCGTGGGAACGTGTGGGTCTGTGTATGTGTCCCTGGGTGTGTCTGTCAGTGAATACACTTGGCGTGAGTGTTCCTGTGTGGTTGTGTGTGATTGTGTCTAGAGGTGGGTCCCTGAGGTCTCTGCACGCGCGTGCACCCACGCATCACTGTGTGTATCGCGAGGGGTCTGTGGGTGAGTGTGTGGATGTGTGTCTGTTAAAGTGAGTACACGACTCTGTGCCCCGCGTAGGTGTGTGTGTGTTGTCTGTGGGCGGGTGAGAGGGGTCTCCAGGCGGCTGACGGCGTGGGGGCAGGGGGCTTGCACCCTCAGGCCCCAGAACGGCGCAGATCGAGGTGTGTGGTTGCGTGGCCCGGGGGGCTCCTTACCTCCGTAGTACGTGTAAGGGGTGGACCCCAACATCTCAGACTCGTCCAAGCGGCCGCCCAGCGGACGCATGCGCCGTGGACTCCGGAAGAAGGCGTGTCTCCGGGCGCCCAGCGCGCTCAGCTGTTTCATCCTGCGTTCTTTGGACCGTCGGTTCTGGAACCACACCTGGAAAGCAGGAGGGAGCAGTGAACTCCCGGCTCCGGGGTGCCCTCTCCTTCCTCCCTGCCCGGGCCGCCCCCACTGGGTCTTAGCGCCTCCTGTGCACCGGGACTCCCCTGAGGCGGGGGCCGGGCCGGGTTAGGCCGGGAGGGCTGGGGAGCGGCCTCCGCGAACCAGCCGAGGGTGAAGGCTTTCGCGGACCCGTGGGGCGACTCATAAAGCCTTGGGCTTCCAGGTCTTCGGCCCGCCCGCGGCCTGACGGCTTTATAAAGGCCTCCCGCCCAGGCCTGGCTCTCGTCTCGGTCCTTGAGCTCTCGAACTGGGCTCTGGCCGTCTGTCTGTCTGCCCGCGCATCCGGCGCAGGCCCGGGGCACGTTAAGAACATTGCCTCTGCTCGGCAGATAAGAGGAAAGGAGGGATCCTGGACCCCAGGGAGGCTGAAAACCGCCCCCAGAACGGGGCGGGGGTGGGCGGGAAGTCACAGAGGTGACGCCCCAAATCACACCGCCTGCCTTTTGGCCCAGAATTCGTCCCGCTGTCCCTGACCTCGGGCGCAACCATCTGGCCCGATATCCAACCCAGCGCGCTCTCCAGGCGGGAGGCTCCTCCCGGCCTGCTGGCTCCGGAATGCGCAGGGGCTGGGAAGAGCTGACCGGGGCCGGGCCACACCTGGATGACGCGCATGTTGAGGCCGGTCTCCTGCGCCAGCTGCTCGCGGATGTGGCGCGTGGGCTTGGGCGTGGCGGCAAAGGCGGCCTTGAGCGTCTCCAGCTGCTTGGCTTTGATGGTGGTGCGGGGGCCCCGCCGCTTGGTGCCCGAGTTCTGCTCTTCGTTCTCGTTGTTGGCCGTCTCCTTGTCCGACGAAGTCGAATTGTCTGTCTCCTTGGGGTCGTCCTGGAGTGGGTCCTGGAGGTCCGGGGACAAACTGCGGTCCGTACAGGATGACACTGCGGGCGGACGGAGGGGGAAGGGGACAGCAGCGTCAGCAGCAGCGAGTCCCCTCCGATCCGGCTGCCAGTTCTGGCCGTGCTGGGTCCCCCACCCCACCATCACCACCAAACCCCTCTGTAGCCCCTCCCTTAGGGACCCGCCGTCCACCCCCGGCGGGGCTGGGCGGTTGGCAGTGTCCTTCTCAAGCCCTCTCTGCACATCTCAGCTACTGCCTGGGCAAGGAGGGGAGCCGTGCTGTCTGGAGAAGCCTTCTAGGCGAGGGGAGGAGGAACGGATGCCTCTGGGGCCTCGGATCTTCTTTTCCCTCCTCTTTTTCCTCCGGACCCCAACTAGTGCTCTCCCAAGGCAGCTAAAAATGACCAGGCGCTCCAACCACCGCGGAGGGCAATTGTGCCATTCCAAATGGAGCGCTGGGGGGCAACTTGGAAAAAACGGGTGGTTCCCGCTTCCCCTGTAGGGGAACTGTCACCTCCAACTGTCACCTCTTCTCCCCACCCGTCGTCCTCACCCTGCCCCAGAGCTGCCTGGGGGTGGGTGGAGAGCGCCCGGCTGAGCACAGCAGGAGGCAGCTCCTGGCTGGGCCTGGGGAGGGGTGGAGGCCGTGGTACCTGAGTTGAGGCTGCCTTCCTTGAGGCTGGACGAGCTCAGGTAGTCGTCTTTGCACACGAACTTGTTCTCATCGATGACGTAGAGCTCCTCGCCGGTGGACAGCTGCTTGTTGCACACCATGCAGGTGAAGCAGTTGAGGTGGAAGACTTTGCTGCGGGCTTTCCTGACCAGGTCGCTGGGTGAGATGCCTTGCGCGCAGCCTGCGCATTTCGTGCCGAAGCGCCTGCGGACACAACATGGGATGGTCACGGCGGCGCCGGCTCCGGTGCCCCTTTCCCTCCAGCCCCTTTCTGGTTTCCGGACAGCCTCCATTTCCATATTTGTCAAGTGGGACCCTGATCCTGACCTCCCTGGCTGGAGCGCGCGAGGCGTGGCAAATTTCCCAAGCTATTCCTTCAACTGTCATGGGCCGTGCGGGTATTTGGTCTCCGTGGGGACTGGGAAGGAGAGAGTAATAGGGCAGCTTTTAGCCCAGCCCCAGGGTCTGGAGCACCCAGTGATGTCCCCCAGCCCCCCAGTTCCCTCCCCACCTCCCTCCAGGCAGCAGGCTTGAAGCCACGAAAGACTTTTAAGCCAGGCAAGCTGTGTGGTTCATTTCGTGGCTTTGCCAGGAGCCCAGGTGGAGCCTTGCCTCACCACCCTGACCTGGGTAGGGCCATGGCACCTGGCTGGGATGGTCCTAGCAACGGGATTAGGAGCCCATCTCCTGAGCTAGACTTGAGCCGGGAGGATGGAACCGTCTGCCGATTCCTAGCAACAAGAGGGAGGCTTTCCAATTCCCACTCTGGAACCCTCGGAAGCTAATCACGAGCCCGAGGAAGGCAGGGCTTCAAGGGGACTGGACTCTGGAAAACTGTTACTGAGTCCCCACCCTCCAGAAATCTCTGTCTCTGAAAGATAGCAGGGGGACGCGAAGAGAACGAAATCCTGAACCCTGCACGGCTAGGATGTGATATCCCCCAAATCCCCCCTCCTTTCCCACGTTCCTGGTCTAATTCCTTTTCTTTCTTCCTTGAGTGCTGGGGAAAGCCGGCCCCAGCTTGCACGGGTTAGGTGGGCAGGGGAGGAGGGGGGAGGGCCTAGGACCCTGGGCCCCACATCCACTCACACCCACGTCTCTAAACAGGGTGAATTTGGGTGACGTTGATGTAGTGAGGGCATTAGAAGCCATAAGTCACTTTGGGCCTTATCCGGCAGCGTAATTGGCCATATGCAGCTTATCAAAAATCATTAGGCGCTTTGCAAGCACTGCCACGTTAGGGGCGTCGGGCCTCGGGGGCCCGGGAGCTTACACGTGTAAAGGCGCGGCTGGCATTTTCTCCTATTCGAGTTCCCTAGCGCGGAGCCGCGGGGGCAGGCGAGCTGCCTTTCTCACATGCCTTAGTAAAGCCCCTCTTCCCTCGGTGCCCGGAATTCGCACTCACAAAGCCCACTCCGGGCTCCTGCGGCGGGCAGGCAGGGCTGAGCTGCCGACAACCCACAGTCTTCCAGGCATTTCCCAGCCGGGGAAACTGAGGCGCAGAGAAGAAAGCTGCCCTGGCCTGCTGGACGGCCTGCAGGGGGAGGGGGTCAGTGACAGCCCAGGCTGGACCCGGAAGGTTCTGATTCTCATTTGTGCTTTGCAACATGGGAGAAAAATGTTTAAGAGGGTGGGAGGTGATGTGGAAAAGGATCCCTCACCCCATCACCAGGGGAGACCTTCCTGGCTGGGCCCCCTCTGGAAAAGGGAAGTTTCCGTTCGTCCAGGAGGGCTCGGAGGCCCTGGCCTCCCGTGAGCCCAGCCTCTGCTCACTGCACTCTGCCTGGCCAGAGAAGCCTCCAGCGGCCCCTAACTCTGGCCAAAAGCCGGCCTCTCCCAGGAAGGGAGCTTGCAGCTTCAGTGGTGGGGTCGTGGGGTCGGAGCCGCTGGGAAGGGGCAGAGATGGTGGAGAGCAAGTTTGTGAGGGCTTCCTCCCCCTGCCCCACCGCCGCTCCGAGCCTGGCCTGGAGGCCCAGTGGAAGGCAGTGAAGGCTTCTTCCTCTGCCCGCCGCGGCCCTTTCCTGGATGGAGGACAGGAGGCCAGTGGGCGGCCCTGCTCCCCGTTTCAGCTGGTGAGCGGGAGACGCTGGGGTGGGTTTTGGGGCCTCCCGAGCGCAGGCAGGCACACAGGCAGCAGGGCGGCCTCTTACCTGAAGAAGTCATTTTTGCAGTAGAGCTTGCCCTCCCGCGAGAAGCACTTCTCCGAGAGATTGGTCTTGCACTCGCAGCATTGGACGCACTTGATGTGCCACGCGCGGTCCAGCACGTTGAGCAGAAAGCGGTCGAGGATGGGCCGCTCGCAGCCTGCACAGTGCACCATCATAGCCCCGCGGCCCGGCGGCTCGGGCCGCCTGGTCCTTCCTTCGGGCCCCCGGCCCTCGGGCCCCCGGGCCCCGCCGCTGCTGCGCTCCGCCTCTTGCCGCGGCCGCGGGCGGGCGAGTCCGGGCCGGCCCAAGACTCGGCGGGTCCAGTCCTTGCGCGGTCGCCGGCCTGGCACTGGGCTGCCCGGGGTGCGCGGCGTGGATGGCGCTCACGGCCGCATGCCCTGCGCCGCGCGCCCCGGCGCCTGTTCCGGGCACCCCCAGGTGTCGCGGGCGGATGCTGGCCTCGGCACTGCCGAGCGGCTTTCCCCGGTGGCGGAGGCGCCGGCACTTTCCCCCACTTTCAAGCGGTCCAGATCCTCATCTTTGTCTGGCCGCCGCCTAATTCGCGCATCCTTATTCAGATTTGGTGACGTGGCGAGGCACGTAGGGGCCCCGGCGGCCAATGGGCGCGCCGTGGCCATGGCAACCTCTTAAATTTATAGCATATCTAAATTGGCTACAGCGTTGCGGCCCGGACAGAGCAAAAAAAACAAGGCATCAGTATTGTTGAGTATTAGCTTGTACCTGGTTCGGAGGCTAAGTAAGTATTTACCTTTCAGTTTGGGTCTGGGGGGCGGGTGCCGGGTGATCCGAAAACTGCTGCTTGCTTTCTCTCTCGCTCTCCTCTCACAAATATTGGGGGGTCAGGGTTGCGAGGCCTAGCCGGGGAGGGGTCCCCGCCCCCCCCTCGCCATCCCAGGAACTCGCAGAAGTTGCCCTAGACCCGGAGCGCGCTCTACTTCGCCTCCTCCTCCAGGGTCCAGCCCTCCCAGTTTGGGTTCCCCCACCCTGGCGCCCCTGGGGTCTGTGCCCTGGAGCTGCGACAGCCAGCCCGGTTCTGAGCTCCTGGAACCGCCCCTGCTTCTTTTGTCATACACGGGGCTGGGACCCAGCCGGGCCTTTCTCATGGAGAGAGAAAGTACAGGCCGCCCAGCTTGAGGACCCCCCCCCCAACAGGACCGAGGTTCAGATCCAATTTCTGAGGGGGTGGTGTCACCTGGCCTGGCCTGGGATTCCGGAGTTTCGCGCCTGAATGAACTGCCCACGGAGCTCTGGGGGAGTTGGGGGGCAGGTCCAGGGCAGACGAGCCTTCCAGCAGCCAGCTGGGAGGTGGCAGGGAGGACAGCCTGGCACTCACCAGGGCTCTGCTTTCCGGCTGCACCTTCCAGATCCCAGGTCAGCCAGTTCGGGGAACCGTGGGGAGGGGGCTGCTGCAGTCAGGGGACATGAGTGACTGCGTGGGTGCTGTTGCACACGTGTCTCTCTGTGCAAGTTCGGCCCCTCCTAGGGTGAACCGGGAGCGGTGGACTCATGCTGGGGGTGGGCAGGGTGGTGAGAGCTGAGACGGGGGAGGGGGCTTGAGAAGGAAGGGAGGGGGCCGGGCCTCTTCCCCCACTGGACCAACTCTGCAACTGGCCCTCCAAGTTGGGGATTAGGGAAGGCACAGCATGATTTTCATTCCTGCTCCCAGAAAGAGAGCTGCTCTGCTAGGGTCTGGGCCCAAGGACCGAAGCAGGAGGAATGCGTGTTGGTGCCCAGACTTGACTGTGAACGTCCCTTTGGTGTATTTGCTCTGTTTGTTTGTATGAATTTGCTGTCCGATAATCGCCTGTATGTATTTGTGCCTATAGGTTGTGTATTTTTTGTTTATTTTATTTGTGTGTTTGTTGGTGGCATGTCAGGAATCAATGGTATGAGTGGTCTTTGGGATATGAATTTCTTTGTGTTTGTGTGTGTGTTTCTGTGAACATGCCTGCTAATGTTTGTATGTATTAGTGTGCGTACTTTGGTTGGTTTCTGTATGTGTGTGCTTATTGAGACCATGTGAATGCGAATGTATACACAGTGTGTGCGAATGTATGTCTGTGTAAGCTTATTTGTGTACGGGTGTATACTAATGGGTAACGGTGTACTTAAAAGATATCTGAATGTGTGCATTTGTGTGTAGGTGAGCATGTGTGTGCTTGAGACCCCATGTGTATGTGACTGAGCGAGGTTGGTGTTTGTGAGTGCAGAGTTTTGTGGATCTCTCAGTCACTGTGTGTGGTTGTGTGCGTGTGTTTGTGTGGGCAACAGCTTCTGTGTTTATGCGACTCCTGTAGGTTTGTTTGTGTTTGTGTGGATGCTCCTGGTGGTGCTTCCCTTAGTGAATTGGGGTGGGGGGCGGGGTAGGATTTGTGTATGCCTGTGCTGGGGCATTTGGTGGGGGCACAGAGAAGCCCCCTTCTCTCCTTGTTGGTCTCCAGGCCTAGCGCTGTCCCCATCCCCCACGGGCTCTAGGGGAGCTGGTCTGGCTGGGGTTGGGGAATTGAGGGGTGCTGGCATTGGCCCACAAGCTGGGCCTCTGGAGGAGGAGTTTCTGCCTCTCGGGGCTGTTACCCCATCCTCCAGCTAGCCGGGGCACAGGTGTCTACACAGCATAGCAGTGAGGTGGTTGGAGCCGGGCTGGGCCAGTGGCACGCAGCAGGGATCTCGCCGGGCTGCTCCACCTCCTTCACTGCGGAGCGCGGCCAAGCCACAGAGAGGCTCCCGGAGCCCCAAACGAAACAGCACTTTCCGACCGCACCCGGTCCTGCCTGCCTGGGGCCCTTGAGCTCTAGCAGGGCAGAGGTGGAGAGAAACAAGAACCAGGAGAGAAGTGAAGCTGGGGTTTCCGGCGGAGGCCGGTTTCCCTCCCTTCTCTCTTTGTCTCGCTGGGGTTTGTCTCTCTCCCCAGTTCTCTTCGGCTCTGTTTTCCTTTTTGGCTCCATTTCTCTCTGATGCTTAGTCTCTGCCCTCTTCCTGTTTGCCCCCTTCCCTCCGTTTCTCCACTTTCTTCTTTCCTTTTGTTTTCCTCCTCCTGCCGCTCTACTGGGTGTCCAAATCGAGCGGTGGCCAGCTCAGCGCTGCAGCTAATGATTCTCATCGTTGTTTTGGGGTGCCACACACCACATAGTCAGTTCCAGACCCATCCTCTGGCCGGCTCCCCTGCTCAGGCTCACCGAGTCACGTCCCCACCCTCCCACCAGGTACCCGGGTCTGGTGTGTCTTCCCAGCCCCGGCCTTGCCCACCTGCCGGCCGCTGGGTGCCTGTGTGCCCCGCTATGTCTGACACTTGGGCAAATCCCTGGTCTCCTGGATATGCTTAAATGCTGCGCACAGCCCGGCGGCGGCAGGCCCGGGAGGCTGTGCTACAGAGAGCGGGTCTCCGGGAGCAAGCTGGGTCCCCAAGCCTAGATGTGGGTGGGCCACCTAGGGCTGAATCCTTAGTTGCAGGAGATGAGGGCTCCCCTTCCAGAAGCTCTGGGCTTGCCTACTGCCTCCGTAGCTGAACTCACAGCCCCCCCCCCCGCCCCCCACCGAGGTCGCAGCTCCTGGAAGTTCCCTGGGACACTCACCCTCCCAGCAGCCCAGCCACAGACACGGACCCTCCGGTCCCAGCCTGGTCGCTGGATCTTGCTGGGCCCTTCGAAGCCCCCCACCTTCCTGGGTGCACAGTACCCCAAAACGCCGTCAGCCCAACTATTAGACCCATTATCCCGCCCTAACAGGGCTAACAGATGGCGACCAGGCAGCGAAATCCCCTCCTATATGTAACTAATAAACCGCTTGTGTCTTAACAGGGTAATGCATGGAGACGCAACGTCACTTATACAAGATGTTGATGGAATTTACTATATAAAAATCTTCCTCCTAGAGTAAGGAGTATCACCATTACAACTCAACAGACGGCGGCGGGATAAGTAAAACAGACAAAAGACAAACAAGATAATAATCTGTTTCCAATCACTTAAGCCCTGTAGAGTTAGTAATATGCGGTTTGCATATTCCCTCTTGAGTTCGGTAATTAATTACCGGCGAGGAGGCGCGCACCCGCCCGGATGCGGAGTTTCGTGGCGCACTGAGCCGGGGTGTTGGGGGCGTCTTCCTCCACTTCTTCAGCCCTGGACGGGGGTTGCGGCTCAGAATAGGGACTTTTCTGGGCGCTTGGAGCTGACCTTCCTGCAGGTTGAAGAGGATATTTCAGTCACATCCCCCCATTCCTTACCGGAAACTCTCCTGCCTGGGGAGATTCTCCAGGCCGGCACGAATGGACGTCTCCTCTGGCGGCGGCCAGAGTCTCTCTCTTTGCTCTCCTAAAGGTCCCCTCGGGGAATGTCCACTCGTGCCCTGCCTTCCCGAGAAACGCGCGCACTGAGGGCCGCGATGGCAGGGGGAACCCGGGAGGCGCTCCCCTCGCCCTTTTTCTCTCTGTCGCATCTTGGACGACGCAGCGGTCCTCTCCCGACTGCGATCATTACCGTGTCCCTCCCCCGCCCCCCGCAGTCTCGGCGTCCCCCATCCCCCCAAGAGCCAGCGCGGCTTTAACATTAAACAAACGCAGCGAGCGCCTCGGAGCCGCGCTCTGGCCGGCTCTGCGCGGCAGCGGCGGCGGCGTTACAAATTGTAAATTTAAATTGCTCGCCGGATTCATTACCTCCCCTCTTTGATTTCAGCCAGCCGTGAAAAATTATACTGGTGTACCACTGAGAAACTGTTTTGCCGCAAAGAGCCCGCGCCTAATCACTGGCTTTCTCCCTCCGACAAAAGTGTAATTATTTTGTTTGGGGTGTAAATATAGGCCGCGCCGTGCACACACTCAGCGTCCCGCCGCGCCGCCGCACACTGCCCGCCGCGGAGGAGAGCCGGCCCCGGAGCAGGAGCGGGCGTGGCGGCCGGGCCCCGCCGCCTGGAGGCCCGAGGAAAGCCGGGCGCTTGGCGCTCGGGCGAGCCCCAGAGAGCCGAGCGGGCAGGCCGGGTCCCCAGGCCCTGACCTCGGGAGTTCGGCTTTGCTGGATGACTCCCGGGCCGTGCGCGCCCAGGCTGGCCAGGGCGGACCCCGGCGGAGAGCGATCGCACGGGTCAGGGCGCGGGCTCAGGCCTAGGTGTCCGCGCAGGGATGCGGGAGGGATGGCCGCGGGTGGACGTGGGGCAGAGGGTGGATGAGCGTTCCGGGGTCCCTGCAGGGGCTGGGTGGGGGCAGCCCCGCGTCCAGGCAGGGAGGGTGCCCGGACCTGCGTGTCCCCGAGGAATAGGGCCTAGGCCGAACGCGGAGAGTCGGGGGCCGACGCGGCGGCTGTGGCCCCTTTGCGCTCCGCGGCGGACTGGTTGGTTTCGGGAACATCTCTGCGGGGCGCAGGGCCTTCCTGTCAGCTGAATCGCAGAGGGCTTAATTAATGCTCTTGTTAACTGGGCAGTCCCGACCCAGGACGTTTAATCAAAAAGGCAGGGAAGCCCTTCCTTCCTTCCTTGGGAGAACTGCTGGGGACAGGGAATGAAATCCACAGCCTCACTTCTCCCCAAGCTTTCCACCTTTCCTTCCCCCCTTGCAGCACCTGAAGGGTGGCTGTGAGTCTGAACTCAATCCCCAACCCAATATCTGGCTGGAACTCTAAGGGGCCTGCGGGCAGGAGCAGGCAGAGCTTGGGCCATGCCGAGTCGGTGGCTTCGGGACAGGCTCCTGGGCCAGAAGGCTGCGGTTAGCTTTGCCGTCCTGGGGCATCCAGGCCTGGCTGGTGGAAGTCGGCTGGGCAGCCCTTGGATGCCAGGGGCACGTCCTGGGTCTCTGGGAGGGAGCAGCGGCTGGGCAATACATGGGGTTCTGGAGATCCAGCCCCGAAGTGAGTGCCTGGGCTGTGAGCGCTGACCAGCTCAGAGATTTGGCCCTATCTGGCAGGGGCAGGGTAGTGGGTGGGGTCCCTAATTTCCTTCCTCCAAGCTCCTCTCCTGGAATGCAGCCCCAGGGGCCCAACCCCTCAGGCTGCAGGGCCTGCTCCTGAGGGTAAGGTCCTCCCCAGGGCGAGCTCAGGTTCCTGTAGCAGGAAGGAAGCAGGCTGGACACCAGAGGGGGGCCTGAGGGAGACGGAGGGAAAGCTGCAAACCAGAACTTCACCCCCGGCTTGTGAAGGAAACCCTGACGCTTTTGTTCAGAGTGGGAAAGCTCCGGTACTTCGCGGGGAGCACTGCCCGGAAAAGCGCGCATCCAGAGCGGCCAGCAGCCCTGTGCGCACTGCGGGGCAGAGCCGAAGGCGGCTCGGATCCTCCTCATCCTCGCCCCAGTGGTGGCCTGGAGGCCGGCCCCGGCCCTGCTGCGTCCGAGGGCGAGCAGCGCTGGGGCAAGCAGGGCTGTGGTCACGGCGGCTCTGGCCCCACCGAGCGCTTGAGCCGGTGGAGGCGATCCGTGGGGGCCCAGGAGCCTTTTCTAAGATGCCTGCAGCCCTGCCGCTCTGTCTCTGGAACCCAAAGGAGAGCTTTCCAGGGACCTCCTAACGCCCTAAATTAAGGATCCCCAAGACTTTCTAATCATCCTCCCTCCGACCAGCTAGCCTGCGTTCAAGACTGTGTCTTGCTTCCTTTCTTTTCTCCTGGTCTTTTTCTCGGACTGGATAGCACTCCCCCACCCGCCACCTTTCTCCTCTCCGGATTGTCTCCCACCCCCTCTCCCCGCCCCTCCTTATCCCACCTCCTTTTTGTTAGCTTAGTATGGGTTCCTTTAGAATTCGCCCGACTTTGGCAGCCCGCGCTGTGTGTGTGTGTGTGTGCGTGTGCGCGCGTGTGTGTATTTCTCGGCTGTTAATGATTGTGTGTTGATAGAGAAATGCAGTGGCCTCATTAGCCTTTGTTTAGAAGGTGTTAAAAGGGAAATCTGCATCGGAAAGCGGCGGTTTACACCGCAGCGCCGCTGAACGCCTCGAGCTGGAGCTGGCTGGGGGCTCCCGGGCCCCCACCCCCCACCAGGAGCGACCGCCGCGGACCCCGGGAGGGGGGAGGGGCCCAGGGAAGGCGACCCCCAGCGCCTTCCTCCCAAGGCGAGTATGCTTACGCCGCTGCGCGCCCTTCTGCTCCGCGGACCCGCACGGGGATCGTGCTGCCTGGAAAACGCCCCAGCGCTGCCCAGCAGTGTGCGGCGGTGTTTCTCCCCCACGTTTCTTGGGGAAGGGACGCGGCAGGGCAGGATGCTGTTTTTTAAAAATTCCAGGGATTTTTTGAGGGGTGTGTGTGTGGAGGGGGCGATGGTGGGGGGAAGGTTGAGGGATCTTATGCCGGCGGCGGCTGAGGTATTTTTTTTGCTGGTTGATGTGTGGTGATTTCTTCGCGCCCGGGACAAGAGTGTGGGGGCTTCCAGCTTTAAGGGTTTGCTTTAGGGGTCCCTTTTCTCTCCTCCCGACACATTCGCAGGCGGCTAGAGGAAGAGGTGACGTCTGCTTTGCGTGGGAGGCTCATTCTTAAACTTACTTTCCTCGTCTACTCCCACTTCAGGGTTCGAGTTGGAAAAGAATTCGGCAAGCGCAAAATCGCAGCTTGTCGGGCCTGTTTCTGTAAGCTTGGCGGAAGCGCCTATGACCCTGGGCGTGTGTGTATCATATGGGTGTAGGATTTGGGTAGTGGGCTTCAGACGCGCGCCATTCCCCACCCCCACTCCCGGGAGAGCGAGGTTTCAGGCAGAGGAGACTGTGAGAAAAAAGAAAAATCCCTTTTATCCTGGATCCTAGGAAAGGGTCCAGGGGGGGAGAATGTTTTGGAGAAGCTTTGTGGGTGAAGCTTGTTAATCTTGGAGCCAGACGCTTTTCCTGGCGAAAGAGAGAAAAACTATGCGGAATGCGTGTGTAGGGATAGCAAGGTCTGCGACCCTAACATAATTCTTGGCCGTTTGCTGGACCGCGGTTGCATCGAAGGAAGTGCTTCCTCAGCTTTCTGGCGACCCTCTCCGAATTTCCATTTTTCCTCCCCTGGATTTGATGTTTCGGATCTTGGACCGAAGCTCAGCTGGCCTGGCGTCCTTGTGTGGCGACACATGGCGACACGGGCGACATCGCCGTTTTTTGATTGTTTGTTTTATCGAAGGTGAGACGTTGACCGGGGACAGACCATGGGCGGCTGGACAATAAAACGAATTCCAAACCCAAAGTGAGCTTGCCACCGCGACCCCCAGCCCCCAACCGTCGTCCTGACATCGCCTAAGACAGACGCGAGGTACCATGCGAAACTAAGTAAAAATCGGCCGTGGCCATGTGGTGCGATGGGATCGGGGCCGAGTTCGGAGGATGCGGGGAGATGGTGGTAAAACCTCTACCGCTCTGCTCTCTCTCTCTCTCTCTCCCCCGGAAGCAGGTTTGGCGGAGAAGGCAGGGAGCGAGCCAGCGGTCGCTGCACGGCTGGGCGCGGGCGCCGGAGTTTGGATAGAGACAAAGGCGGGAGCTGTCCGCGGTGCTGAACCCGTCGCGCGGCGGCTGGGGCGAGTGGGCTCCTGTAACCTGCCCTCTCCCCCTCGCTCTCCTTTCCCTCTCCCTCCTTCACTCCGTGGCTCCTGCCTTCCCCTGCGTTTATTTCACTCCTTTTGCCTCTCCTTAGAACCCGCGACCTGTACACAGGTATATACATATGCATATATATATATATATATTCTTTTCCTATCAAACAAAATGATTGATTAAAAACGGTGTCTTCTCCTTTCTTCCCAAATGAATGATTTAAGAACGGCTCGTTTTAAATATTCTCTAAACCAGATATAAATAGCTATTCCAACAGCCAAAGAAGTGGAAATCCGTGTTTAAAACAATAAACCTAAACAGTAATGAATGGCGTGTAGCTGTCCTTTGATATACTCTGAAGAAGAGGCAAGGGGTTTAGAAATTTGAGTTTGGGGAATATCACATCCCTGGAAACTTAACTTCGTGGGTAGAAAAATAGAAGGGCCTGGGGAGGATTTGTGGTAAAACATGAAGGTGACATCTAAGGAATCTGCTGGCTTGTGAGGGTCAGGGATGGACATTTAGTTGAATCAACCCTTTGAGGCAGAGGTGAAATTTGCAGGGGTAACAGTCTTCAGGATTACTAAAAGGGAAATGATTCCTTTTAAAAGTTTGACTCCCAAAGGGTTAATCTTTAATCTGGTGCTTAATTTTCTAAATATGTGTGGTGGTATGGTGTATAACCAAGCGTCAACTCCTCTGCTCCTATTTGTATGCAGCACTTGTCTAAAGAAGTTTGTACAGGGCAGAAAAAATCATGAAAAATATTCCCACTCCGAGGTGGGGGAAAGGGGCACCAGTTCTAGCTCACACAGCTCTGTACGCACTCCCTCTGGCGTCTCATAGATACTGCCTACCACAGAGCCCAGAGGCCCTGGGTCCACCTTTTCATTTGTTCTTCTCAGCGCCTTCCAAGCCTCCCCACCCTGAGGGGTGTCTGCTAAGCCCAGTTGTTTGCATTGCCAATACATTGGGGGAGGGTGCCCTGCCAATTCAATGGAACAGAATCACTCTGGCTTCCTACCTGAACAGTCTAGAGCTAATTTGCCCATAAAGGCAGAGGAATGAGAATTCTCAAAATTTGTAATAAGGGGTTGCATCTCTGGGTTGGAGTAATGGCATCCCAATTTCTCCAGACCCTGACTATTATGTCCCACCCAAACACCCTTAGATCTTCCATTAAGGGCAAATTGGTCATCCATTTGGACCATACACCTTTCATCCTCTCAGAATGCAGAACCTAATGGTGCTAGGAGAGAAGCCCTGACCTTGGGTGGGTGAAGCAAAAGAGAAAATAAATGTCATTTATTGAGTGCCCATTAGGTGCATTTGATTCCTCAATCTTCATGGTAACCCTGGAAAGGAATAGACTTTTATCACGGCCCCACTTTACAGATGAGGAAATTAAGCCTCAGAGAGGTTCATTAATTTAAGATCACACAGTGAAGACCCATGATTCTTACTCAGGTGTCATTATCTGTGGAGCCCTGGCTTGCACTAATACCCCATGCTTTGCTGGGAATCACACTGGTGGTAATACTGGGGATCCACCAGTGGTCACACTGATAACTTTTATAGCAAAGTCCCTTTGGATTCCCCGGCTATCATGGCCTGTGACCTGTACTTGGAAGTTGTGTTTAAGCCCTAACCCTGAAATAAGATTGGCAAAGACACCGGGGTCTTCCTCTTCTTGCGAGTTGGATGGGTGTTTCACAGAACGGGACCAGCCTAAGGTGAAAAGGGCCCCAGGTCATCTAGCCCCACACCCAGGAGTCCTCCTTGATCCCCCTTTCTCTCCTGCCCCACATCCAATCCATTAGCAAGTTCAGTTAACTCTGCCTCCAAAATGTATTCCAAACCCATCTACTTCTATTTTCCCCTCCAATATTACCCTGGCCCAAGCCACTATCATTTTTCGTCTGTTTTATAGCAATAGCCTCCTGGCTGGTCTCCCTGTTTCTTCTACCCTTATCCCCCTCTGCAATCCATTCTCCACATTGTAACTAAAGTTGTATTTTAAAATCATAAATCAGATCGTGTCCTTCTTCTATTTTTAATCCTCCAGTGACTCCCCACCGCACTTAGAATAAAATCCACACTCCTCACTCTGGCTTGCAGGGCTCTCTATGATTGTCCCCTGCCCACCCTTCCTAACACGTCCCTCTTTAATATCTCTGCACCAGCCACACTGGCCCTCTGCCGTGCCTCGCAACACCTAGGTTTTCTCACCTCAAGACCTTTGCACTTGGATGTCCCCACTGTCCTCAGTTCTTCACAAGGCTCGCTCCCTGTTATCACTTGTGGCTCAACTCACATGTCAACTCTGCAAAGAAGTTTTTCTCTGACCACTTTATTGACTAGGACCCCACCCAGGCACTTTCTATGCTAGCTGTCTGTTTTCTTTGTAGCCTTTATTGAGATCTAGAATTATCCTATTTGTGTGTTTAGTTACCTATTTATTGTCTGTCTTCCATAACAAAATGTCAGCTCCATGAGGGGAGAGAGATGGTGCTGTCGTGTTCACTGCTCAGTACCTAGAACATAGGAAGTGCTCAGTACATCTTTGTTGACTGAATGAATAACGAATGAATAACGAGAGAGCTGCAGAAGCGGGTGCAGATGGATGGGCAAAGCTGAGAAGGGACTGAGCTTTATTTGCCAGTCTTCCAGGCTCTGCAAATGGAGCAGCTGGCTGGGTGGGCTTTCAGTTTGGGAAGAAGAAAAAAGAAAAGTTAGCTCAAGGACTTAAGGAGGGTTCAGTCTTTGGGTGGATTCTGCAGACTGGATGAGGAGTTAAATTGGAGTGGAAAAATGGATCTAGAGCCTCAGAGTGATTTTTATAACCTCTTGTTGAGTCTGAAATCTTCATTTGGTTACAAACAAGAGGGTGATACTGAAAAACCCAGCAAATAGGAAGACATCTAAATTACAAAAACTTAAAAATTTTTTTTCCAGCATGTCCCACTCTAGGGGAGGTAATACTGTCTAGTGTTAAGAGTTCAGTCTCTGTAACTTGAGTCTCTTGCATTGGAATCTGGCCCCATTCCTTACCAGCCATGTGATATAGGGCAAGTCATTTAGGCTCTCTGTGAGCCTCAGTTTCCTCTTCTGTGGAATGAGGATAAAAGCAGCATACCTGTTTTGGTCTGTTTCATTTGTGTCATAATATGGTATGGGAGGGAAAAGGGGGGCAGAGTGAGCTTGGGACTGGGGGAAGCAACGGTATAAAGAGAGAGACTGAGATGCAAAGGGAAAACCTTGGAGATCTCGTTTTCTCCTTCAAGAGCCCTTCTCTTACCTGTTGAGCTAGAAGAGGGCTCTGAAGTTAGAGGACCTGGCTTAGAGTCCTAGCTCCAATCCTGACCAGCCATGGGCCAGTAGGAATGCGCACCTCCCTAAGCCTCAGCCCCCTCATAAGTAAAATGGGGGAAACAATTGTTTCCTCCCCCTAGGGTTGCTGGGAGCATTTGGGGAGAGGATGTTTGAGAAATTGGAAAGCATCCCACATGTTAGCTGCTGTTACTGGGCCTTGTTTTCAGGCTAATTTCTTTACTCTTTAGAAAGAGAAGGGTCTCCTTGAGTGGGTGAAAGTGGGTGAATCTGGAGTACGTAGAGAAGGAAGGTGAGGATTCTTTTCTTGGAGAGAGGAGTCTTTAAAGGACCTTCCAATATCCATCCCAGGTCTTCAGAGCTGGTTTGCAGAGGGTTTTAGCAGGGCCATGGTATGGCTGTCATCCTGTGGGGGAACCTCCCCCTTCAGAATAGAAGTGTTCTGCAAATATGGGTCTCCATCCCATGCTGGTCAATGCCACCAGGTGTTAAATGCACAACTGACATTAAGAGAATTCTCATGGAAAATCCTTTGTTACGTTAATGATCACTCACTAATCTGTGTGCATTTATAAAGTCATGGAGCCCTTTTAGGTGCCAGGTGTGGCACTATGAAGTGAGACGAGACATGGAAAGCACCTGGTATCGTGGCATTCTCAGAAAAGCATCACGAGGTAGGGGGGCTGTCATTAACCCCATTTTACAGATGGAGAAACTAAGGAAGGGGAAGTCACACAGCTAGTAAGCTAGTAAGTGGCTGAGCCTACTCGGATTTGTATCCAGATCTGCATGACTTGGAATCCCAGTTCCTGACCACGATGCTAATGTGCTTCTCCCTTTTTATCTGTGTGCTTTAAACCAGGAATTTTCACAATAATAGGACTGCCTAGGACTGTAAAGTGATGCACTGATGTTAGCTGTGACTAGACCAGAGGTAATTAAAACAGGGTCCACCCCTTGGAAGCCACATTTCTCTCCATGCGGGCTCCCCCATATTGGTGCATCTCACTGACAAGTGGTTGAAAGGTCACATACAGTGGAACTCAAGTGTGAGGGTGCCCTCTTCCCTGGGGTAACTCCAAAGCTGCGTTCTCCTCCCTCTTCTTGGGCTTTCCTCCCTTTGGCTGACTGTGGACAGCGCCCACTACCCCCCAGCATGCTGGTGTTTCCTCTCCGTAACAGTGTCCCCGGGAGCCGATGAGCTTTGCTTGTGGGGCCAAGTCAAATAATTTGTCTTTGCCTCTCCCTTACCCACCCCCTCTCACAGTCGTCTTCTATCAGGAGGGCATTATTTTTTTTTTTTGAAAGGAAAGAATTTATTCAAAAGAATTATTACAAGGGGGGAGGGCAGGGGCTCTGGCAATGGGGGAGGGGGACTGCTGCAATAGGGAGATGCTCTGACCATAAGATCAGCAAGCATCTCAAGGATTTGGTGAAAAGGGTTTTTCTTGTATAGAGAGGAGTAAACAAGGCTACAGAGGACTGGCATGAAAAGGTGGCTTGATCAGATAGCAGATCCGAGAATGTTTTAGCCTGAGGCTCAGGAGGTTTTGACACAAGTGTTCTGAATGAGGGAATGCACAGCTAGGTGACCCCATAACATTTTGTCCCCAAATGTCTATAACAACCCTGAGCACCCCCAACTGTAAATCATCTGCTCCATGCCCACACAGTTCAGGGGTTCTCCACTGTGGTGCTATTGCATTTGGGGGCTGGATACCTCTGGCCTGTGCATTGAAGGGTGGTCAGCAGCATCCCTGGCCTCCACCCGTTAGATGCCAGTAGTGCTCCCTGCTCCCCCTCCCCCTAACCGTGACATTGTCAAATGTCCCCTGTGGTGCAAAATCATCTCTGATCTGGAGCCAGCCCTCAAGTCCCCAGCAGTCGACCCTCCTCTACCCCTTGAGCAAAACACAGTGACACTGAGCTGCCGCTATCAGACCCGCCCATGCTGGGTCTAAGGGTGGTGCCTACAAAGGCAAATCAGGCGCCTGCAAAGTGCCTGCCTTCATTTGCTCATTCGGTAAGGCGTGAACTGGACACCTATTTTGTGCAAGCACTGTGCTGGGTGCTGCTGATGTCACCATGAAGGAGCCTCTCTGCCCCCAACCTGCTCTCAGCCTATCCCGAGGACACCCAGGCATCAGCACGAATTTCCCTACAACGAGCTATGGGTTACTCTGAGCATCCGAGGAAGAAAAGCTTCGGACTGCTGGGCTGTTCATTCATTCACTCATTCAAAAACCTATATAGCTGGGTACCTTAGGGTTGGTTATTTAATCTCTCTGAGGCTCATCTTCCTCATTTGCATAAAAGAGACAATAATAATGACAAAAGACACCTATAACTTATGGAGGTGTGAGGGTTAAAGAAGCTGATATAGGTAGACTGGTTAGCACAGCTCGGCACAAAGTGTGTGCCCAAATAATGAAGGCCATGAGTAGTTATTAGCGATTGAGTATTAAGTACTAAGCCCGTGGGTTTGATTGGGTGTGTTTATCTGAGCTGATCATCCTCTACCACAGACAGACCTCTCTGAGCTCTGATCCCAACAAAATCCAGAGAGGAGAAGGGAGATGAAGTAGCAGAAGGGTCCTGTCCCTCTCTGTCTGATGAGAAGAGTGATTCCTCTAATGTGAGTTGTGACTGCTTAGATCTCAAGCCCTTCCTTCCATCCTTACTCCCATTTTGCAGACATCACAACTGAGGCTCCAGGTGGATAATTACCTTGGCTCTTCCCACATGGTGGAAGAGAGGACAGGGATAGGAACCCAGGTTTCAAAAGAGCCACCCGGGGTCCTGGGCCCCCATCCAGCCAGTGGGCTTGTTTCTCTCCTCCTTCAGCGATCTCTCGTGTTCCACTTCATGGAAAATGAATTAGCAGACATTCGTGGAGCCTCCTCCATGACTGAGGTGCTTTGCGAGAGGCTGGGGAGCAGAGATGATGGCGACCAGGCTCATCAGTGTATATAAATAGAATGACTCCCGATTGTGCATGTTCCCTGGAGGAATCAAGTAGCTGGGGGGAGGAGGAATTCCTGTCTCTCTTCTCCACCATGAGGGACAAGCACAGACGTGCCACTCTCCAGCTGTGAGCCTGTGGGCAAGTCACCACAGCCCTTCTCACTCTTGTCAGCTTTTCTAATCTGCAGACCTCAGCATCCTTAGAGCCAAACTTTGGACATGGCAAGCAGGGGTAAGATGGGTCAGTGTCAGGAATGAGCCTTTCTCACACCATGTCTTTGGGCTTGCTGTGTGACCTTGGGAAAATCACTGAACCTCTCTGGTGTACCCCTAATCTGTGAATTGGGAGTTGTGTGTCCCCAGCCCAATTTACATTGGACAGAGCTTCCTGGAGAACTGTGTTCAAGCTCTCCGAGGGGCAATGATTGTTATTTGGCAGACATAGAGCTCTGTTTCCTCTTGGGAGCAAATGGATCATGAAGAGGGAGGCCAGGCAGAGACTAACCCTCCTCCGGGAATGGACAGCCCAAGTGGGAGTCATGGGGAAGATTTGGAGGAGTTGGTCTGTGGCAGCTGAGAGTTGTTCTCCAGCACTGTCCTCACCTGGGGCTTGGACCAAGGAGCAGTGGAAATCTCATCAGCCATTAAATAGATCTCCCCTGAGCCTGGGCATATGCGTGCAGCCTGGAGAGACAACTCGGGGATGGGTCAACCAGCTAACATCTGTTAAGAGAAAACACGTCAAGCCGTGAGTGCCTCTTTTGCTGCAGATGCAAATGTGACCAGAACCCTTGCCTTCAAGGGTCTCACAGCCTAAAGAGAAGCCTCCTGAGACTTGGATGGCAGCTCCATCTACCTAACTGCTCACTCCACAGACTCTCAGGGGGCCCCGGGCCCCTCAAACTCACCATGGTCAACACTGAGCCATCACCTGCTGCCTCTCCTGGCACCACCACCCATCCCACCGCCCAAACCAGAAACCACACTTGACTCCCCTCTCGTACCCATCTGATCCATCCCCAAATCTCTCTCTTGCATGCCTCTCACCTACCCTTGGCCATGCCTTACCTGAGGCCAAAGCTTTCTCTGGCCAAGGACACTCTGCTCCCATCTTCTCTTCTCCAACCCATGGTCGTGGTCCCAGAGAGAGTGATTTGGTGGTAGAGAAAAACTGTCCAGTTTACTCCCATGCTTCAAACCCCCCAGGGGGGAAGTGGATGTGGCTCAAGTGACTGGGCTCCCGTCTACCATATAGGAGGTTCAGGGTTCGATTCCTGGAGCCTCCTGGTGAAAGGCAAGCTGGCCCGAGCGGAGAGCTGGCCCACGGGGAGTGCTGGCCCGGGCGGAGTGCTGGCCCGTGTAGGAGATCTGACCCCAGCGGAGAGCTGGCGCAGCAAGATAATGCAACAAAATGAGACACAGAGGAGAGACAATGAGAGACGCAGCAGACCAGGGAGCTGAGTGGCGCAAGAGACTGCGTGCCTCTCTCCACTCCAGAAGGTCCGAGGATTGGTTCCCGGTGCTGCCTAAAGAGAAGACAAGCAGACACAGAAGAACACAGTGAATGGACACAGAGAGCAGACAGTGAGCGCAAAATAATGGGGGCGGGGGTAGGGGTAGGGGGAGAAATAAATAAATAAAAAAAATAAATCTTAAAAACAACAACAACAAAAAACCCCCCAGGGGCTCCACACTGCCGCCAGGACACACGCCAGTCGCTTTCTGAGCCCCTGTCCCCCTCCCGGGCTCCATCTCTTGTCCCTCCCTCCCTGCAGTCCAGCTAACCTGAGCCTTGACTCGACTCTCCAACCTGTGCCCTCCCTTGCTTCCTTCTGGAAACCTTGGCTCCCACAGCTCCCTTGTCTGTTTCCA